>JAUCBJ010007719.1:0-67044 GCA_032718475.1 Nemertoderma westbladi
GCGACAGCTGTTTCAATATAACTTTTTGCTAAACGCCTTTGATTAATATTAAAATCTATATAGGGTTTAAATACAAAGTCTTGATGGAAAGAATATAATTTATGTAGTTTAGTAACAATTAAACCTTGTTTTATATAAAATTTTAACAGTTTTAAATTTACATGATAGAATTCCTTATCGAATTGTGTCAACATAAGTTTTGGTGCACACATCTTATAATTGCTATTAGTGCCTCTTTGTTTACAAACATTGTTATATTGTTCCCTCATATATGGTGAAAGCATTGTCTCATTTATACTTAAATGTTCTGGAGCTAAGGGTAGTTCTAATGTACGATCGTGAATATCTTTGGGATATTTCAAATCGCAAATTAAGAAAAACCCAATATCCCCTTCAGTATCAAGATTTGATAAATATTTTATTAGTTCTTCTGGAGCAGCATTCTCTAAATATGTAACGTTGACTTGTTCAAACCCTGAAACAGGTAGCTTTTTACTTAAATTACCAGAATACAAGGAATTAAAATCTATATTGAAAATATGACACTCTTCCTTGCTTGGATCATAATTATCAGTATCTGGTATATTTGATTCTATGTAATGCTTTCGACAGAATGAAACCCCACCTCTAATAGATGCTTCAAAATCTCTATATGTTTGGTAATCTTTTATTAATGCTAACTTACATTTATTGTATTTCAGGGCGCAATCATAAGTGAAAGCTGCGATACTGCAATAATAAACTACTTCTAATTCGTAGTTTTGTCTACACACTCTCCTAAAGTTCTCAAATATATCAGCGAGGAGACAAACATCGAGTTTTAAGTATGCTAAAAGATAATCCTTGAGATTCACACAGTCAAACTGACTCCATGATGCGTTGGCGAAACTATATTCCTCGGGTGTACAGGTATTTTGTGTTAATTTACTATAAAATTTGTCTATTGATGGTAATTTCGAATCATTGAATTTATTTAAATCTGTCAGGTACTCGTAGGGAAATATACCTTTTCGTTTAATTGTTGCATTATTTAAATTTGGATAAAAATATTTCATTTGCTGTTCAGTAATTGGTAGAACTGATGTTATATCCTCGCTGTCTATATCCTTTGTTGAACAATCAACTAAAGTACTTAGGGAAAAGGATAAAAATTGATATGTGTCTAAGACACGTAGCTCGATCTTAGTTGTTGAGTCTTTCACAGGTATATGCATGCTTAGTGAAATATACCTTTCAGAATTTTTAGGGATTACCTTTATATCCCAATCAGAATATTTATTGTTGGTAAAACCAACTTGTAAAAGAAAATGCAAATCGTAGAGATTGCAGTTGTGTGCAGCGAGTATATACATGTGTCGTTTCAACGATAAAGAACGGTTACATGCGTTACAAGCGGCTGCTATATAGTTACCAGTAATATGTGAGTGATGTTTGTTTTTCTCAGACTTATCCTTAAATAAAACATTGCAATAAAAGCAAGTTTTAGCTTTCCAAAAACTTAACTTATCTACATCATTTAGTATCATTCTCTCTCTTGTGTGGTCTTCCGACCATTTATATAATTGAGTGATGTCATTATATACAGAGTCTAAAAAGTCTTGAATACAGTTGTTGTCGATTGTTTTTGTAAAGGTCTTCAAATAAAATTTTGGTGGATTGATTAATTCGGCACTAGGAACAATTAAATAACTTACAGCGCATGGAATATGATTCTGAATAAATTTACTGTTGCTGGCTGGCTCCAAAATAGATTCTATGTCAAAATATATTACAAACAATGCTGGTAATGTTCTGTCTAAATTTCTAAAGCTAATGTGAGTTCTTTTTTCAGACGGTAGCTTCTCAACTTGACTTTTTCCTTGATAACAAGCAAGACGGTGACGTTCTAGAACATTTCTGTAGAAATGCGACAAACACCGTTCGCAATATTTCCTACATCCAATATGCTTACCTCTTGTATTCATCAATCGATTCAAGTTAGTTATGCAAACATAATGTGATTGTTTACTCGTATTCTTATTTTTTACAAGTAATATATTCAATAACTCTTTATCTGGAGTGATTTTACTAAATGGCGCTTGTCTTAATATAGATACTCGATTGTTGTCGTAGAGTAATAAATTAATTATATATGCTGAATTCTGTTTTTCAAAAAGTTTAATTGCAAGCTGCCATTCTGTTGGATAATCTTTGTTACCGTTGTCGAAAATAAAATGATTCATATAATTTTTGTACTGCGAAGTACGGTTTTTGTGATCTTTCACTTTGCTACTAAATTTTGTGGCTATAATTGCCCATTTAAAACAATCATTATCAACCGTTTGTATATTTATAACACATTGTTTACACGCTAGAGCCTTAGGTAACTCCATATAACCGTGTCCCTTATATTCCAGTGACCTACACTTGGATTCAGCTACTTTAATTTCCACTCTTAATAAAGATTTAACGCGCCACCCTGAGCCACGAGTGTTAAACATGGCTATTTTTTGCATTAATTTTTCTAATACATACTCAAACCATGTGTCAAAACTTTCATGTGAATCTACGGTATTAACTGCACCACCTGAAGAACTAAAATAGAAAGCTTCTTCTTGATCACCCTCTGAAAAATGTGATCGATACATGAGTATATTCACACCTAGCCAGGGTCTAAGTACATTCATTTCGCTAAGTTTTCCTAATAATAAGTTTTTAATATGGGGAAGAATTTTAATTAATGATGAATGAATATCAGGAAAATCTTCATCATTTGGAAGATTGTAAACATAGATTTCTAAACGGTTATCGTGTGCGGATCGTTCGATGCTAAAAATTGATGGACCTTGACCAGATTTCAGTCTTTTTCTAGATGCGACAGTATTGTTTTGATTCCGTTGTGGTGGTCTAACATGATAATAACGTTGGTGACAGTTGTGACGTAAATAATTATCATATAAATACTCTTTATTACAAGTAGGGCAAGTTTTTTCATACACGCAAAACTTCATTTCTTTACATCCCGTAGTCGTTTCATGTCGTTTACATATTTCTTCACGTGAACATTTCACATGACAATTAAAACAATTGTATTCTTCAAAATGCGATTTCAAATGTGTTAAATAATTTCGTTTAGAAATTTGAAGAGGACAAAATGGACATTTCAATTGTTTATCCATATCTTTATTATCCTAAAAACAATTTAAAATTAATATGAATATTGTTATATATATATAATCAAAAAAAATTCATAAGCTACTCAACACAAATAAAATATAATATCTAAACTTTAATTAATTTAATATTTTCAGAATGAGCTCGATTGAATCAGTTGAGCTCTTTATATATATTTCAAGTTTCTACTTAGACCAACCAATCATAAATAACAGTTTCATTGGGAAACTAACATCATAAATAAAGTTGCTTTTACAACTGAATTCTTTATAATAAAATCAAGTCTAAACCAAGATGTACATAATGCGTTTTTAATTTTCATTGATAAAGTAGGTTTTACATGCAAATGTTTTATTATGGTGGTGTAAACTCACGCATTTACATGCGAATGATTTATACCTAATCCCGTGCTCACATTAAACTATCACCAATATTTACTCAATAAAGTCACCTTTACATGCAAATACTTTATAATAATCACGCTTTGTGATAAAAAGTTACCTTTACAAGTCAGTGTGAAACTGAAAAAGAAAAGTCTCTAGTTAATAATAAATCAATCTGATACTGTTTTTATATGTTCCTTATTGTAATCTGCTACCTCTTCACTTGCTTTTGTAACTTTTATTTTCTTTGTAGGTATAGAATCATTGTTGGGAATGGAAGATGATTGAGATGTAGATCTGCGCTTTCTATCACTCGAGGTCTCTTCGATGTATGTCTTTGGATTAAATGTGGATGAAACTACTTCTGGAAATGACTTATTATCCTTAAACTTCCAAGTTGGTGGATATAGAATCACGAAACCGTCTGCTATATCAGTTGATGAAACCTTTAACATCATATCATAGAGAAACTCTATATGAGGTATGTCTTTATCGTAATGTAACTGTAAATATTTGCTTTCCTTGTCTGTAATAATTACTTTTTTTTCTTGTACATTTATTTTTACTTTAAGTCGGTCAGATAAAGCTACTTTATCGTCCGTATCTAGCTCTGAAAAGACACCTTCGTTACTAATTTCATAATTCCATTCATACCACAATGAATTTACTTCCGATGCTGTTAAGTTAAACCCATTATAATACCTAAGACCAATAGCATCAGAATATCTAGCTGAAATCTCCCATAGTCCCATATAAGTCGCTCCTTTATATTTGCTTACAAAACCAACAAAAGATGGGTTGGTTAAATTAACAACATAACACTGATTTATTATTTCGAGTGGTGGTGATAACAATTCTAATATTTCTGTCTTACTCTGAAGCAATAAATTAATGAGTGATTTGTTTAGAATTTGACATTTGCCTTGCTTCTGAATATATACGTTTTCAGTAATAACACAGGTGGAAATATTTAACTTTCCTCTTGTAAATTCTATATTAGGATAAATATTACCTCTTGAAACTGGTGATTCCTTTTGTCGGTTGAATAATATTTCTAAGACGTCTAGAAGGTAGAGTGTATCCTGGTAAGAGAAGCACGTTGTTACATTGCTATCGCATGAGAGTAATATAAAGTACTTGCCATAAACAATACTACAGGTATATTTATTAAATGTAAATTTCCAAGTATTGCTTGAAGTTTTTTTAAATAAATCCATAATTAGAATGAAAACTATTTTGAAAAATAAAAACCAGATAAATGATTATTAGATTGTAAAACTTCTGTTTATATGGTTGCTTTAATACAGCAGAGTGACTTACAGTGAGGAATATAGTTGCTTCGTGTAACAGATGCAACGTGTACAATTAAATTTATTACATTAGCGTGAGTTAGAGAGTGAAATAGCAGTAACGTGTAACAGATGCAACGTAATCAATGCTAGCCCTATCATTCTAACTTATATTCAACTTAGTTGATCGATCAGTTACATCGATAAAAGAAATTGATTATTATTAATAGTCGAATTAATGTATTCTATGCTATAGTAATTATGTTAAGGAACTAGAAGCTATTTATAATCATCTGCTACCAGTGATGAAGATGAAGAATTCAATGACTATGGTATAACTCAGATATTTATCGCCTTTTTCTCTCGAGGTTGGATGGAAGAGTGATTGGTGAGTTGTGAGGAGTTATATCAGTCCCGGGTTCGAACCCTGTTGAATATTTTGTTATCTGAAAAATTGCAAAATTAAATTTAGTTACTGGTGAAAAATAGTAGAAGTTACCTGTAGACATCCCTAGCGTCTGTAAAATAAAGGTTGGTAAATATGAAAATACTGGTCGAGGCAAACATCGCCGTTGATTGGTTGGTTGGTGGGTGGGTAACAGCTGTGGATTGAGTAGCGATGATGGGATGGGGGCTAGCCATGCATCGTGAGGTTAGGCTATGTGAAGATGAATATGCAATGGTTGGTGAAAAATAGCGATTTGAAAAATAGTAGACGTTACCTGATGCTAAGTGTAGACACTCGAACACCTGTAAAATAAAGGTTGGTGATTGGATGCAGTACTAGCGTCGGGGGACTAATAACGCCTCTAGCGGAATAAGCGGGAACTTGAGAATTTACCATGGTTACGGATGAAATGCTGTCATCTGATTGGTTGAAATAATGACGACCACTGGTAAAGGTTGAAATGGTGGCTTCTGATTGGCTGCAGTACCAGAAATGGATGGTAATGATGGACTACGGGTGACCTTGGTGCCGTGTCATAGCATTCTATACTACTACCCTTCTGCTTACCTCAGTAATTAAGAAAGTTGAGGGGTTTACGATTATCTATCGGTATTCTCCAAATATAACAATCCATTAATATAAACAGCAATTAACAACAATATAAAACAGCATTAAAACAGTGCGATGAACAAAGTAGTATGTGTTTGTGAAATATGTTATGATAAGTGAATTGGCCGTATGAATCGGTCGTTAATAGATTTACGTTCTTATAACTCCAACCATCAGATGTTCTTGGGCCAAAGTCTGAAACATCTGTACTTAGTACTGAATCCCGAAAGGAATAGGATTCTCTGAAAAACAATAACTGCGCATGCGCCAATTTCCACAGGTAGCTCTCTATCGGCATAATCGGGAAGATTGCTCTGATTGGCTGAATAGGTCCAAACAAAGAAACCTCCAGGTACACAAAGAATCAGCTGACAGATTTCGTCATCTTGGTTCTAATTTCTGACCGACGCGTAGTTGAACAATTTTAGGCCTTTTTAGAGTATTCAGCGCATTGCATAAAAATGACTTGTTATGTCTGCAAAAGCTTTTACAATACGAACCTAAAACCGCTACAAGCCTCAGATCTTATGGTTAGGCCAGACATTACATGAAATACAGTCGCTTATATACGGTTGATTCAATGGATTACAGCCAATAAGGCGCGAGAACAGTGTAAGAAGGATGTAAGGATATCACAAAGGGTAACAACCAATGAGAGTCTAGTACGATGCCAATCGATGCCGGGCAATGGATAAACAATGTTAGTGATGGCGTATGACACACATTGAGCATAAAATACTATACACGTAAAATTGAATAATTCTCTGATAAAAATATAAGATTTCAATACGAAGTTGACCCGTGCATAAAAAAAATAGGGCCTACTCTTACTACTGACAGACAATAAGTAATAGGGCCTAATCCTACTACAGACAGACAATGAGTAATGGGCCTACTCCTACTACAATCAGACAATAAGTAATACTGTAGAGCCTACTCCTACTAAAGACAGACAATAAGTAATAGGGCCTATTCATACTACAGACAGACAATAAGTAATCGGCCTACTCCTACTACAGCCAACCAATAAGTAATAGGGCCTACTCCTACTACAGACAGACAATAAGTAATGGGCCTACTCCTACTACAGACAGACAATAAGTAATGGGCCTACTCCTACTACAATCAGACAATAAGTAATAGGGCCTACTCCTACTACAGACAGACAATAAATAATGGGGCATACTCCTACTACAGACAGACAATAAATAATAGGGCATACTCCTACTGTACTACAGACAGACAGACAGATAATAAGTAATGGGGCCTATTCCTACTACAGTCAGATAATAAGTAATAGGGCCTACTCCTATTACAGACAGACAATAAGTAATAGGGCCTACTCCCACTACAGTTAGACAATAAGTAATAGGGCCTACTCCTACTACAGTTAGACAATAAGATTGATGAGATTTGTCAATTATAATTAATTGAGGTTATTAGTATATTGAGGTTATGAGGTTATTGCTTGCTGTACAGCTATACTGTACAGCTGTATAAGATACTGCAGTACTGCTGTACTGACAGGCAGATACTGAGATAAACAGCATGCTGGGTTCTGTTCCCAAACCAAGGGGTCGCCAAGCTGCCGCACGTAAACGCATAAAACTAAAGGACCCTAAATCGGGAGCTTTTGCGAATGGTGGGCAAAAGGATGTATTGGAAAACGATAGCCACAAACGAAAGGATCATCCCGAAATCTGCAATAAAGGAGAAACTAGAATAACTGCAAATAATACTGGTGAACCGAACATGACAGAAATTCTAGCCACCAATCCATCTCTAGAATTAAAGCTGTCAGACACAGGAAAACTTACGGTATCAGGAAGGAGAAGTCTTTCTCTCAGTTCTGCATGAAACGCGAATAGGCCTACCGACAACAACTCCTCGACCTCGACTAAACCCCGGAAGGTTTCTCTTGATTCGTTGTTCTCTGTACGACCCACCAGCACCAATACTGGTACCGACAACTCGTCGACTACAACTAAACCCCGGAAGGTTTCTCTCGGTTCATCGGCCTCTGTTGTACGACCCATCAATACCGGTACCGACAACTCGTTGACTTCGACGAAACCCCAGAAGGTTTCTCTCAGTTCGTCATCCTCTGTACGACCCACCAACACCAGTACCGACAACTCGTTAACTTCATCTAAACCCCTGAAGGTTTCTCTCGGCTCGTCGTCCTCTGTACGACCCACCAATACCGCTGCAAACAACTCGTCGACTTTGACTAAACCCCGGAAGGTTACTCCCGGTTCGTCGTTATCTGTACGAGCTACCAATGCCGGTACTGACATCTCGTCAACTTTGACTAAACCCCGGAAGGTTTCTCTTGGTTCGTCGTCCTCTGTACAACCCTCCAATAGCGGTAGCGGTGCCGACAACTCGTCGACTTCGAATAAACCCCGGAAGGTTACTCCCGGTTCGTCGTCCTCTGTACGACCCGCCAATACTAGTACCGACAACTCGTTGACTTCAGCCAAACCCCTGAAGGTTTCCGTTGGTTCGTCGTCCTCTGTACGACCCACCAATACCGGTGCCAACAACTCGTCGACTTCGACTAAACCCCGGAAGGTTACTCCCGGTAGGTCGTCCTCTGTACGAGCTACCATCACTGGTACAGACAACTTGTTGATTTCGATTAAACCCCGGAAGGTTTCTCTCGATTCGTTGTCCTCTGTGTGGTCGACCATCACCAGTGCCGACAACTCTTCAAATTCGTCTAAACCCCGGAATGTTTCTCTCAGTTCAACATTGACTGTACCAACCGCGAATCCAAATAATTCCGAGGTTTCAGAGGTCAATCCTAGTGTCCTGCACTCATCCAGGGCGCATTTTCTGGTTGAAGACCTCCAGGAGAACGGTACATGGAAACATAGATCTCTAACCAATCGTGCCGTTAACAATCCCTTTAATGATCATTGTGTTAATACCGTCATGACTGATAATAATAGTATTAATTATATAGTATCTACTAATGAGCATAATAGCATGTATAACAATTCGGTTAATGAAGGCTCACAAAGTAATAACGCCACCGGGTGCATGTCTTTTAATGTATCTTCCCTAGAGGAGCATAGTACAAGTGCAATTTTTGATTGTGTATGTAACAGTCCGACAGTGCGCCCGTCATCAACCCCAGGCGCTAGTAATAATAATATTTGTAATTTAGAGACCAATAACAAATATTTCATGTCTGCATCCAGTAATGCTGCTAACTGTTCGGTCCCTGGAGCCGATTTTACTGTGACCAATAGTGATATTTTTGTGCCTGAACGCAGTAATGTCATTGTCCCTGGAACTGGTCTTTTTGGTAACCCAGGGTCCAACGATGCTTTTGTGGTGTCCACAGCTAGTAATGCTGCTGGCATTTATTCAACCCCTGGCGACAGTGCCAGTAATAATAATATTGGCAATTTAATGACCAATAATGAAATATTTGCCTCTGAAACCAGTAATGTCGGTAATTTTTCGACCCCTTGTGCAAATAACATTTATAATTTAGAGACCAATAACAAATATTTCATGTCTGCATCCAGTAATGCTGCTAACTGTTCGGTCCCTGGAGCCGATTTTACTATGACCAATGGTGATATTTTTGGGCCTGAACCCAGTAATGTTGTTGTCCCTGGAACTGGTTTTTTTGATAACCCAGGGTCCAACGATGCTTTTTTGGTATCCACAGCTAGTAATGCTGGCATTTATTCAACCCCTGGCACCAGTAATAATAATATCGGTAATTTAGTGACCAATAATGAAATATTTGCCTCTGAAACCAGTAATGTTGGTAATTTTTAGACCCTTTGTGGAATTAATATTGGTAATCCAGTGACCAACAATGGAATATTTGCCTCCAAGACCAGTAATGTCGGTAATTTTTCGACCCCTTGTGGAATTAATATTGGTAATCCAGTGACCAACAATGGAATATTTGCCTCTGAAACCAGTAATGTCGGTAATTTTTCGACCCCTTGTCCAAGTAACATTTGTAATTTAGAGACCAATAATAAATATCTTATGTCTGCATCCAGTAATGCTGCTAACTGTTCGGTCCCTGGAGCCGACTTTACTGTGACCAATGGTGATATTTTTGGGCCTGAACCCAGTAATGTTGTTGTCCCTGGAACTGGTCCTTTTGGTAACCCAGGGTCCAACGATGCTTTTTTGGTGTCTACAGCTAGTAATGCTGGCATTTATTCAACCCCTGGCGCCAGTAATAATAATATCGGTAGTTCAGTGACCAACAATGGAATATTTGCCTCCGAAACCAGTAATGTTGGTAATTTTTCGACCCCTTGTGGAATTAATATTGGTAATTCAGTGACCAATAATGAAATATTTGCATCTGAAACCAGTAATACTCCACCACATAAACACAGTTCCAAGGGAGAATCTACTCCAGTTTTTCCAGGTACAGAGGCAGTTTGGATTTGGAGTGTGCCACATAAACCGGATTTCAAGGGAGAATCTACTCGAGTTTCTCCTGAGGTGGTTGGGAGTCAGCGACACAAAACCGGACCCGAGGGAGGATCTACTCCATTTTCTCCTCCTGAAGCAGTTTCGAGTCCGACACATAAACCCGGTTGCAAGGGAGGATTTACTCCAGTTTCTCCCGACACGGTTCGGAGTCAAGGTACTGTCCCCAACACTAACAGTCACATAGATAAAGAAATCAAATCAACATACCAACAACTGATTACCAAGTTCTTCAACCCAAGGAATACAACTATAACAAACGATTCAGAAGAAGCAAGTGTTAAGACCAATACCTGTAGCGATGAGAACGAAGTTGAGTTTGTCGGCATAGAAGTATATCCTGATTGCTCACAAAAAACTGAGGAACAGACCATTGGAGAAATAATAGATTACCTATATAATCTCAATCCAAAGGAAAGACCAGGGCCAATTGTGACAACAAATCTTGAAAGATATACATATCTGAAACCAGAAACTTGGATTACAAACTGCATAGTAGACAGCTTTATGTACCTGATAGAATCACACCATGACCACACGATCGCTGCCATTTCCAGCATGTGTACTGAGAAGATGCAACGTGATAATTATGATAAATATAGCACAATTAAGTATATAGCTCCAAAATATCTCGGGAAACTATGTAGGTCAAGATCCAACAGACAAGTATTGCCACAACCTACGCTAATGTTCTTCCCCGAATTAAGAAACTCACATTTTATTCTTCATGTTGCTGACACAAACAACAAGGAAGTGTATTCTATTGATTCACTCCAACACTCTAACAATAAACCAACGGAAACCACAAAGAGAATATCATATCTACTAACCCTAATTGACAACTGTGCACCAATGAGTGAATTTAAAACCTACAAGCAGAATAAATGGAAGTTGATCACAGGCCCCACCTTCGAAAAGCAGGACAATACATACGATTGTGGAATCTACGTATGTCTAGCTTCACTTGCAATAGCACAACATGAAAGGCAACTACCCCAGATCCACAAGCACAGTAATCTGGCTAGGAAATGGATTTCGGAATGTCTTGATAGTATTAAGTTAGTATCAACGGAATATGTTACAGTTAAAACATATGAACTAACAACAAATCAATACAAAGACAACCACAAAGAGAGTGATATGGAAAGCAGTGTTGATTTTCAAACATCAGAACAATTTATTGAATTTATCAAACAGAATAAGATGATACAAAACCCCAGAGATACATTTGCCAAAAAATTAACAGAACTTGGAACTGCAAGACTTACTTATTTGCAGAAGATGTTGTTCGACGATGTAAATGAAAAGATTGTTGGTAAACAATCAGGAATATCCATAACAATGATCAAACATAGAAGTATTGACGAATTGGCTTCTGACGTCGCAGAATTTGCAATCGTATATGAAAGTAAGTCCCTAACAAATGCTTTCCGTAAACGGGTGAATGTTGGGTCAGTTGATTCGTTCGGGATCCTGCGATTATTAGAGCTCGTCACTGATCTACAACTCCAAATGAAAACAATGCAACATGAACATCAAAAACTACAAACGAAGCTGGACACCCTAGAGAAAAACGATGAAAAAGACAAAGATCGAAACTCTCAAGAAACTCTACATATTCATAGTAATACTAATCCTTCATCTGAAGTTCCCAGAAAATCAACAGCAGGAAACAAGAAGCAGACAAAAAGTGGAAATAAAAAACGACATGAACAGATAAATCATAATACTAACAATGCCAAAGTCCCAGGTATACCAATATCAGAACAAGTAGAAAAATTGGAACTTAAGCATAAAACCGAATCACCAAAGCCAAACATTTTCAAATCGGTAAAAGAAAAACTAGTTGAGAACCAAAACATATACGAGTGTAGTCCAAATTGTGATATGAATATGAACCGACATAAGGATATGAACCAACAACAGTCCCCCGCAATAGAAAAACCAGCATCAGTTGAAGCCATAATAGATGATAAACATACATGGCAAGTCCCAAAGAAAACTGGACCTGGGTGGCCCAGGTATCCCAAAAATATACCAAGAAACAAAATGTGGAAATAGATTTGAGTGTCTGGACCAAGAATCTCTAATTGCTACTCTCATTCAGAAACAGTCCCAGTTCATAGAGAAGATGGAGAAAATTGCAAATAACTTAGAAGGAAAGCTCAAGTACAACATACCCCTGAAGTCTTCCCAAGACAAAGAAACAATCATCATCTCGGGCCTTCCCCCAAATATCTCAGCAGAGACACTGAGAAATATATGCTTTAAACAAACAGGGGCCTACCCTACAAATTGCTTAATCGCAAAGGATACTAAAAAGGCAGAAAGTACTGCTTACATTGATATACAAAAGGAGGAAGTTGCAACCTATCTCTATTACAATATGTGGCCATGGAAGAATTTACAGATTGAAGTATTGCACTCAGTTAAAGATACAAACAAATTTGCTCAAAATTCTTCCGACACTATTAATCCAATGAAGCACAACTTACCAGTCCTTAGTGAATGGCGCAGGGAATTAACAGATCATGTTTATAGCAGAACAAATTCTCAGAAATCACAGGAAATGCACAATTATACTAGACAGAACAATAAAGACAGACTAAATCTTAATCAATTAGGAGTCAATTCCACCACTTCTACAATCCCAACATGTGGAACCACAAGTAATTCAAGGTATAGCTACCTGCACCAGTATTACATGAATCCCATGCCGAAGAATTCACCCATGCTGGAAAGAAACAAACTGACAACCTTCCCAAGAAGGCCACCACTACTACCAACTCCAACAACTTACAGCTCACCTGGCACTTTACCAGCATGGAGACCACATTATATATTCTACAGTAGTTCTGCAAATGGAACGAGACAACAACACGAAGGCAGGAACTATTGTTCAAAAAAACGGGTTAGGGGAGAGGGTGGGGTAGCACTTCTTATTGATAAAGATGTCAGTAGCTTCTGCTCACAGATAGACACGGGATCTGATAGAATTCTTGGAATCTTTATAAAGAAACTATATCAAAAAGAAATCACTGTTCTAGCTGTATATCTGCCATCAAATGGTAGAAATATATACGACAGGGAGAAATATCTTGCCTCCATAGCCACCTTAGCATCAATCATTAAAGATTACAACAATTCATCAGACATCCTGATAATCGGCGACATAAATTGTAATCCATCTCTAATCAAGCAAACTCGACACCCACAAAAGAAAACAGATACATTCCGAGACATATTCTCAAGTACTATACTTAGCAAGTGCAATCTTGATCTCATAGACACCCAGCACGAGAATCAAAGTTTATCAACATACCAATTCCACGATAAAAGAGGGAACATCATAAGATCATCAAGAATTGATCATATTGTGTCATCTGCTGGTCTAACCTGCGTTGTTGATTCCTACAGGGTTATAAACAGAAGTACCTTAAACAAATCACATCATCTTCCTGTTTGCTGTGCGTTTTCTGTACCTATAACCAGAAAAGGAAATAGAGGCGAACAAAACCATGAAGAACTCTGGAAAAGGAGGAAAAAAGTAAGGTTTTTATTCAACAGAGCCACAGAGCAACAAGTTAACAACTACAAAAAAGAAGTCACAGAGAACATTAAAACACTGGAAAACGAAATTCGAGAGAACGAATCCATAGAAAGCACTTTAGAGAAAGCGACCTCTCAACTTATTTCAACAGTATACAAAAGTGCCACCAAATACATCCCCTTGATTCGACCTAAACGGCACATAATGAAACAGTGCAGAAGAAGAACTACCCTTAAAGACCCTGCAGATACATATTGTAAGTTACACAACACAACAGAATTGTCTGCAGTTCAGAAACTTGAGTATCTCCAAGCTAGATCACAATTAGAACACAGTGAATATGTTCACCACATCACTGAATTATTATCTTCCAGTAAATATAATAAAACTAAATTCTGGCGGAGCATTAAGAAAGAACAAAAGAAAGATGTTCCTGTATCAAACGCTGATGATTTATTTATGCATTATAAATCATTTTTCAATGGGAACAATACTGAAGATGAATGGACTGCAAGTGATACCACTCATGAATCTGCAGCAAACGATGCAAAAATTTATATCACGCCAGGCCAAATCAAGGAGGCAGTTAAAAGTTTGCACAGAAATAAGGCAGCCGACGCGCATAGTCTTACCTCAGAACATCTGATATATGGTGACTCAGAAGAATTATATAATTTTCTTGCAGTCCTATATAACTCTATAAACAAGTCACACCACATGCCTACAACTTTATGTTTAACTCTCATTCTTCCCCACCTCAAACCAGGAAATAGAGATATACATACCAACGAGAATTACCGTGCTATCTCGGTGATGCCAATATTAACTAAAATATGGGAGATCCTAATAGTGAATGAAATAAAAAAGATCAGACTTAGTGATCTTCAAATGGGCTACAGAAGTGGACAAAGCACAGAGTTGCCATACATCCTAGCTAACAGATTAACAAAACATTTCAATTCCCATGGATCAAACGTGTATATTATATCCCTAGACCTTTCATCAGCTTTTGACACTGTATCTTACAAGACCCTCTTCGACAAATTGGAGAACACCAACATCGACAAATCAATCCTTCTAACTTTAGCATCTTATTACTACCAGTCAAAAGCATTTATAGCCCTGAATAACATTATATCCAGACAATCTATTGTGTTAAAGCAGGGAGTACGCCAGGGAGGGATCATCTCTGCATTCCTCTTTAATTTTTACATGCGAGACCTAGTCGAAGAACTCGAACAATCCGGGAAAGGACTACACTTAAATAAAATATCATTTCCAATGCTGACATATGCGGATGATTTAATTATTATGGCTAACCTCAAAAACGACGCACAGTTCTTGCTAACTACTTGTGAAAGTTATTTCAAAAAGCACAACCTGAGATTAAATTTGAGAAAAACATGGTTTGTCACAAGCTACACGAAACTTGAGATCCCATCTGGAATGATTCCACGTAAAGATGAACAAGTGTACTTGGAGAGTGGCACTGCTATCATTCAATCGAATTTTATTTCTTTCTTGGGTCTTCCTCTACCAGCAGAAAACTGGAAGTTAAGAGACCATTACACCAAGCGCATATGGGGAAATCTGCACCAATTACAGAAGAATGGGTTTGGAGCTGACAGTGTTCCATTTGATATTACTAGACTAATATGGAATACGGTCTGCTTACCATCAGCACTTTATGGATGTCCTTGCATTCCAAGTAACATTATAGAAGATATTAAAATAACCTGGTATAAAGCACTGAGAAGCAGAGTATCTGTCAAAAACTATGTATCCAACCAAACAATAGATAGTACATTCCTCATTCCAAATTTCGAATTTCTTCTAAAGTCAGCAAGTCTTCGCTCTAATTACAGCGCATTCAATTCTAATACCAAGGGGATCTACCTCTCTTATTACTTCCTTTCTCACCACATAGCGGGAATATCGAAAGATTTAATGCTACAAGATTATAGCAGATACGCATTTCAACTTGGAATTCCATCGCTAGAAGCACTCGCAATTAATCAATACAAAATTAAACAGATCATTTATCAGAAAAAACAGGAAGGAAAACACGACTTAATTAACACACGTTTCAGCATTCACTTTGACTCACTATATATGCAGGTAGTTTTAAATAAACCCAAGTATAATTTCAACGTAAAACACGACGTGTTAGTTGAATATTTTCAACCCAGGTGGCAAATAGTTTAGAAGCAACACATACACTGGTGTGGTACTTATGAATAACAATAATAGATTGTTTAGTATTCCGATATCTTGGAACAAAATATATATTATATTGTGCAACCCTAAATATTTTAACGATCTTGGGACAAAATATATATTATATTGTGCAACCCTAAATATTTTAACGATCTTGGGACAAAATATATATTATATTGTGCAACCCTAAATATTTTATTCTATCGATAGAGCAAAGTATGTATAGTATAATATTCTGCTGTTTTATGTGTTTTGCAATATTTTATCGTCTATATATACCGGTCATGTTTTGTAATATTTATAGTACCGGTCATGTGACGTTTTATATATTTGGTTTTAACATTTTAATTCAATTAAAGCCACCGGGGCCAAATCCGGGAATGAAATGAATGAAATAATAGGGCCTATTCCAAATACAGACAGACAATAAGTAATAGGGCCTACTCCCACTACAGATAGACAATAAGTAATAGGGCCTACTCCCACTACAGACAGACAATAAGTAATAGGGCCTACTCCTACTACAGTCATACAATAAGTAATAGGGCCTACTCCTACTACAGTCATACAATAAGTAATAAGGCCTACTCTTACTACAGTCAGACAATAAGTAATAGGGCCTACTCCTACTACAGATAGACCATAAGTATAAGGGCCTACTCCCACTACAGACAGACAATAAGTAATAGGGCCTACTCCTACTACAGTCATACAATAAGTAATAGGGCCTACTCCCACTACAGACAGACCATAAGTAATAGGGCCTACTCCCACTACAGTTAGACAATAAGTAATAGGGCCTACTCCTACTACAGACAGACAATAAGTAATAGGGCCTACTCCCACTACAGACAGACAATAAGTAATAGGGCCTACTCCTACTACAGTCATACAATAAGTAATAGGGCCTACTCTTACTACAGACAGACAATAAGTAATAGGGCCTACTCCCACTACAGACAGACAATAAGTAATAGGGCCTACTCCTACTACAGTCATACAATAAGTAATAGGGCCTACTCCTACTACAGACAGACAATAAGTAATAGGGCCTACTCCCACTACAGACAGACAATAAGTAATAGGGCCTACTCCTACTACAGTCATACAATAAGTAATAGGGCCTACTCTTACTACAGTCAGACAATAAGTAATAGGGCCTACTCCTACTACAGTTAGACAATAAGTATAAGGGCCTACTCCCACTACAGACAGACAATAAGTAATAGGGCCTACTCCTACTACAGACAGACAATAAGTAATGGGCCTACTCCTACTACAGACAGACAATAAGTAATGGGCCTACTCCTACTACAATCATACAATAAGTATAAGGGCCTATTCCTACTACAGTTAGACAATAAGTATAAGGGCCTACTCCTACTACAGTTAGACAATAAGTATAAGGGCCTACTCCTACTACAGACAGACAATAAGTAATAGGGCCTACTCCTACTACAGACAGACAATAAGTAATGGGCCTACTCCTACTACAGTTAGACAATAAGTATAAGGGCCTACTCCCACTACAGACAGACAATAAGTAATAGGGCCTACTCCTACTACAGACAGACAATAAGTAATGGGCCTACTCCTACTACAGTTAGACAATAAGTATAAGGGCCTACTCCCACTACAGACAGACAATAAGTAATAGGGCCTACTCCTACTACAGTCATACAATAAGTAATAGGGCCTACTCCTACTACAGTCATACAATAAGTAATAAGGCCTACTCTTACTACAGTCAGACAATAAGTAATAGGGCCTACTCCTACTACAGTTAGACAATAAGTATAAGGGCCTACTCCCACTACAGACAGACAATAAGTAATAGGGCCTACTCCTACTACAGACAGACAATAAGTAGTGGGCCTACTCCTACTACAGTTAGACAATAAGTATAAGGGCCTACTCCTACTACAGTTATACAATAAGTAATAGGGCCTACTCCTACTACAGACAGACAATAAGTAATGGGCCTACTCCTGCTACAGTTAGACAATAAGTATAAGGGCCTACTCCCACTACAGACAGACAATAAGTAATAGGGCCTACTCCTACTACAGTCATACAATAAGTAATAGGGCCTACTCCTACTACAGTCATACAATAAGTAATAAGGCCTACTCTTACTACAGTCAGACAATAAGTAATAGGGCCTACTCCTACTACAGTTAGACAATAAGTATAAGGGCCTACTCCCACTACAGACAGACAATAAGTAATGGGCCTACTCCTACTACAGTTAGACAATAAGTATAAGGGCCTACTCCCACTACAGACAGACAATAAGTAATAGGGCCTACTCCTACTACAGACAGACAATAAGTAATGGGCCTACTCCTACTACAGTTAGACAATAAGTATAAGGGCCTACTCCCACTGCAGACAGACAATAAGTAATAGGGCCTACTCCTACTACAGACAGACAATAAGTATTGGGCCTACTCCTACTACAGTTAGACAATAAGTATAAGGGCCTACTCCCACTACAGACAGACAATAAGTAATAGGGCCTACTCCTACTACAGACAGACAATAAGTAGTGGGCCTACTCTTACTACAGTTAGACAATAAGTATAAGGGCCTACTCCTACTACAGTTAGACAATAAGTATAAGGGCCTACTCCTACTACAGTCATACAATAAGTAATGGGCCTACTCCTACTACAATCATACAATAAGTAATAGGGCCTACTCCTACTACAGTTAGACAATAAGTAATAGGGTCTACTCCTACTGCAGTTAGACAATAAGTATAAGGGCCTACTCCCACTACAGACAGACAATAAGTAATGGGCCTACTCCTACTACAGTTAGACAATAAGTATAAGGGCCTACTCCCACTACAGTCATACAATAAGTAATGGGCCTACTCCTACTACAATCATACAATAAGTAATAGGGCCTACTCCTACTACAGTTAGACAATAAGTATAAGGGCCTACTCCCACTACAGACATACAATAAGTAATGGGCCTACTCCTACTACAATCATACAATAAGTAATAGGGCCTACTCCTACTACAGTTAGACAATAAGTATAAGGGCCTACTCCTACTACAGTCATACAATAAGTAATGGGCCTACTCCTACTACAATCATACAATAAGTAAT
The DNA here is from genome assembly GCA_032718475.1 of Nemertoderma westbladi. Classification (NCBI taxonomy): domain Eukaryota; kingdom Metazoa; phylum Xenacoelomorpha; order Nemertodermatida; family Nemertodermatidae; genus Nemertoderma; species Nemertoderma westbladi. The sequence goes on from JAUCBJ010007719.1 coordinate 19,246, forward strand.
AGGGCCTACTCCTACTACAGTTAGACAATAAGTATAAGGGCCTACTCCTACTACAATCATACAATAAGTAATAGGGCAAATGTTCATTATAGAATAATTATTATTTATTACCATCTTCCTACTGACGTTTCCATTTAGATAACTAATTCTAGAATACGACTATGTCTTAATCAATTAACCAACAATTAATTAAAACTAAAGAAATAGGCCTATTATTGTACAAAACTTATTATTATTAAAGTATTCTTACACTTTTGTATTACAAGAAGTTAATGACGGTTTTAATTATGTTTAACTGTCAAAGTATAATATTATCATAGGCCGACTGTATACAGTTATGTACGATTTTATAAAGAAATATTTTCTATCATTTTCAAGTAATTTTCAAGCTTTGGTTTAGTTTAGTGTTTGATTACAATAAATTGTTCAGTTTTTTGTCAGATACAATAAATAACTATTTCTTTTACTAAAAGAAAGGAAATATACTTTTTATGCCCTATATTTTTTTCTCATCTACCCTATATTTATGTAGGCCTAACAGTAACACGGTACAATGTACAACCTAATGCAGTACCGGTGTCCTAAGCAATTCCCCCCCCCCCCCCTCCCTATAGACTTACAGTATAATAATGCTGTAGTAGAAATGCCTTAGCGTTCCATACAGAGTAATGTAGCGTTAGGTCCCGAACGGCCGTAGCTTTAGGTCCTGGCACATTAGGTCCTGTAGCGTTTAGGTCCTGTAGCGTTTAGGTCCTGTAGCGTTTAGGTCTTATATCATATATCATTTACTGATTCTTCAATATTCCTAATTCTCGTTTATTGTTTTGGTTCATTTTAACTCGCCTCTGTAACCTGCTCCTTTACTAACTTGCCTGGTTTTGGAGGCAGATTGCTATTAGGTCCTAACGCCACGGACCTAAAAGCTACAGTACCATCCCATCAGGACCTAAAGAACCGGTACCTAAGACATCCTAACCGTCATGTAACACCCTAACCCTAAATCATGAAGGCTCTTAATCTAGAAAATTTGGTGAAATTTTGGATCCCATTAATAAGGTCAATTTCTGAATTACGTTGTTTATTAATGTAGTTTCATTTGTAATTGCAATAGGCCTTCTAGTGCAGTAGTCTATTCCTTTCTACTTATCAGTGTTAATTTTTTTATTTGAATACCTTTATTTGTAATTGGCTAATGGATTTTCCAGTTAACTAATTTAATCAATCATTTATTAAGTTTTTTTTTTAGTTTAATTTATAATTGCAATAGGCCTAGTGCAGTTAGAGGAATTCTTACTACTGTACTTATCAGTGTTAATTTTTGAATTTATAAATTTAATTACTATTATAATAGGTTATTGTTGTGTATAAATTTCTAAGTGTTTCTCACAGGGACGGGTGTATTTGCGTTTCATTGACAGTAATAATCAACAGTCTGACAGGCACAGTAATAATCAACAGTCTAACAGTCGAGTATAGCAGTTTTGCTAGGGTAAAAAAAAAGTAAAAAATATATGGCAAAAAAATAACTGCCAAAAGAAAGAACTATGTATTTTGTTCCAACTTTTTTTCCCGCTTTTTCGACAAATACTGTAGTAGAATGTGCACATTTTTTCCGAGGCGTAGCCGAGGAATGAAAAACACACATTCTACTATTTCTAGGAAATATGGATTAAAAAGTGGACAAAAAAATGATTTCTTTTTGTAGAAGATGTTGTTTTCTTTTAAATCACCTTTTCTCCACAATAATGCGGACAATAGCGAATTTTTGCCCAAAATCAACCCACATTTAGAATATTCTAATAGTAATTATAAATAATATTAAATACAATTATTGGAAGTTGAAGGTACACTGATCATCACTAGCTACCATTTAATATTTCTTTAAAATATTCCCTATTGAATTAGAAGTAACAAAGTTATCGCAAATTTGATGTCAATTTCGCCCCATTGTGTAATTAAATAATACTAGCAAATTTGTAAGAACCTTTGTGATTTTATTGGGGTTATTGTTGTCTTTATTGATATTGGTGAATGTTCTGGAACATCACTCGAAAATTTTTTAAGGTAGCTTTAATAGCTAGTATTTTTTGCAATTTTATAAATATTTATTTTATTTGATTTTTGTTATTGGTACTACTACTACTAGGTCGAGCGAACTCGGACAGTGGAAATGAGATCCTTCCAGGCTTCCCGATTCTCCATAGTTGTCGCAATTTCGTTTCTCCCAAGTTCAGTATCTCTTTCAAGTTGATCTATATATGTTATGGCAGGTCGTCCACGACTACGCTTTCCATGAGTTGGTTGCCAGAGAAGTAGATCTGGTATGACCTCGTCTTTACTTCGCCAGCAGTGCCCACTGAATCTTAATCTGCGTTCACGGAGGGTGGTTGATACAGGTGGTATTGTACCATAAAGCTCGGCGTTTGTCATGTGTTGTCTCCAGCTGATGTTTAGGGCTGCCCTTAGTAGTCTTGTGTAGCAACCATCAATTCGTTGTTCAAGTGATTTAGTCAGTGTCCAGGTCTCACCCCCGTATAAAAATACACTTTCCACTGTGGCTCGAAATAACTTGGTCTTCAGGTGCCTGGAGAGATCTGATTTCCAGATGGTATCCATTTTTGATAGAGCTACCCAAGCCTTTGCTTTCCTAACTTCTATGTCCTTTTTGCTACTCTCTATCCATGATCCAAGATACTGGAAGTCATCGACCTGCCTTAGTTGATTATTATCAATGGTTGTCAAGTTTCCATCAACATTAAAGGTCATGAATTCGGTCTTGGTAGCATTTATATGCAATCCAACCTCCTTAGCAGCCCTCTCCACTTTATTTAGTAGAAGCTGTGCATCTGCTAGCGTATTAGAGAGCAGGGCGATGTCATCCGCAAAGTCGGTGTCTGTGACTGTAGTTGCCGGATATCTACTTGATACTAGATACTTCTGCGTTCTTGAAGTGTGAATCCCAGATCTTCACCCTTTGTGGCCGTCCTCATTGCGTAATCCAGCACAATTACAAATAGTAATGGTGCTAATGTGTCACCTTGCAGTACGCCAGCCAGGATTGAGAAAAACTCAGTTTCACCATCTGGTGAGAGTACCTGCGCTTCTGTGTCACAATATAGCAATCCAATGCCAGCAACAATTACTTCTGGTATTCAATAAGCTCTTAGGATTTCAAGCATTTTACCTCTATGGATGGAGTCGAATGCCTTCTTGAAGTCCACAAAAGTCATGACAGCGGGGAGATTCTTTGACTTAATTCCTTCAATCAGTCTCCGTAGTGCAAGTATCTGAGCTATTGTTGATCTACTTGGTCGAAATCCGTTTTGGCTCTTACGCAGTAGTTTCTCTATGTGAGGCCTAATCCTATATAGAATCATTTTATTGTATATTTTTGCAGCTACCACAAGCAGACAGATCCCACGATAGTTTGTTGGTATGCCGAGGTCTCCTTTCTTGGGGAGAGGCTTTAGTTGACCTTTAGTCCAAATTGGTGGTGGCTTTTCCCCTTTTAACATCCGGTTGCAAACATTCAATAATGGTCTATTTAGCACTCCGGTTTTCCATACCTCCGCTGGGATTTCATCTAATCCACTCGCTTTATTATTGGACATGCTTTTAATTAGTAGAAGCCTATTGCGAGGGGAGGGTGGAGTAGCAATATTCCTCAAGTCAGCAATATCACCTTACTCCTCTGTGCTGAAGACATTATCAGACAGGGTAGTTGGGATAACAATAAAAGGCATCTTTAGCCAGGATATAACTGTTATAGGTATATACATGCCATGCGACAACAAAGGTGAAAGATCAAGGGCAAAATACATAGAGGAATGCGCAAATTTGCACAATATTCTCGAGGAAACAGTGAATGATAATAATGAAATTGTAATTGCTGGAGATGTCAATGGAATACTGCGAACCACCACATCACCAATACGGTCTAACTTTGGACAACTTTTCAACCATGAAATAATGACACCGTTTAATCTTGAAGTCACTAATGATCCCAGTAGTGCATTGGTATCCGGCGCAACAAAGACCTTTGTGTTTAAATCAAAATGCGGACATATCCTAAGATCATCACTGATAGATTACATAATCTGTTCAAACTCACTAATACAAGGAAAACAACCTGAAAGTCACATTTTTGAAGATGATACAAACAACCAATCACACCATACGCCAGTACTAACCACTTTCTATCTCCATAGGCTAGAAAATATAAATTACGATGGCAGGTGGACCAAAACCTTGGGAAGGAAAGCTTACTTATTCAAAAATGCATCAATGAAGCAATTAGATTCCTACAAGAAAGATATTGAAGCCTCCATACAACCTTTGCTAGAAAACCACAATACTACTGAAGACAACACAATTGATACGGCAGCAGAATCTTTCATAAAGGCTATCTTGACATCTGCCAATAAACATATCCCCTATATCACACCAAGAAGAAGAAAGAACTGGAAACCGCAACTATCTAAAAGTAGAAACGCAAGCACCACCAACACCAATAATCGAGAAACGGTAAACCCTGAAAACAAACTCAAGCAGATGCAGAAAACGAGAGAACTATCCATGCTACAACACAGGATATATCGAGAACAAGTCACTACTCTTACTCAAGCATGTTCAACCAGCCCAAACACATTCTGGAACAAACTGAAAGAAAGAGATGCACACAACAGCCACCAAATGTCACCAGGCAATGCAAATAACCTATATGACCACTACAAGAATTTCTATAATAACAACAATCGAAGCTTCTCAACTTCTGAACCGCATCCGAAGTTTCAAGCAGTACCTCATCATCAACAAAATAAAGATAACCATAATGACTTTAACCTATTGAGTACAGAAGATATAAATGATGCAATTAAAAAACTGAATAAAGGTAAGGCTGCTGATTCAAACAACATCTCTGCGGAACACCTATGTTATGGAAACTCCGAATCTATGTGTAATTTTATTGCTTTTCTCTTTAATGAAATGCGAAGCACGGGATACTTCCCAAACCTTATGTGTTTAGGACTATTGCTCCCACAGTTGAAGAGCTATGATCGACAAAAAAATCAAATGTCAAGTTACAGAGAAATTTCTATTATATCGATACTACTGAAATTGTGGGAGCACACAGTGGTGAAGGAACTAACATCTATTGACACAGGTTCCCTACAAATGGCATACAAGAAAGGGATGTGCAATGAAACACCATATCTGACAGCTTCAAAACTGATCGAATGGTTTAACAAGGGCTCATCTCCTTTACACGTAGTATCTTTAGACCTAACATCAGCATTCGACTGCATCAACCATGAAATCCTGTTCGACAAATTGTCCAAGACCAACCTGTCTCGTAGTTTAATTATCCTAATACAATCATACTATGATAAGTCCACTGCTATTGTACAGATCGGCAACTATAGACATAAGGAAGCTATAGCATTATCCCGAGGGGTACGTCAAGGTGGAATATTATCAGCCTGGATGTTCAATTTTTACTTGACAGACTTATTTACCACTTTAGAAACAGAACACCTAGGTCCACATATAGGATCCCAGGCATACCCGGCAATCGGGTTTGCAGACGACATTCTCTTAATGGCAAACCTGAAAACAGACATTCAGAGAATAATGCAAATCTGCGTTAACTTTTTCCAAGACACACAGCTAACACTGAACACCAGAAAATGCCATTATATAGTTTGCACTCCATCAGGAAAAAATACACTTGAATCACTCCAGATAGAATCTGGAAAATATATTATTCAAGAAGAAAAATTATCATACCTTGGCCTACCATTGCCATCTACAGGGAGAAACCTACACAATCATCTAACCAAGAAATGCTGGATCAACGTGTCAAAAGCAAAGCTCAGAGGATTATCTGCCCATGATGTACCACTGAACATTTCTTCTTTCATCTGGAAAACCATCTGTTTACCATCTATTATGTACGGTGCCTCAAATCTTGACAAGCACTTCTTTGAACAAATGAAAATTACACTTCAGAAGGCAATGAGATCACTCCTTGGCGTTGGAAGCTATATACCGAACAACGTCCTAATGGACCTTTATGACAGCCAATCTTTTGAACAAATGATGACCTTTTCAAAATGCCGCGCAATCTATAACCTGTTCAACTGCAACAACGATAAAGTTACACATCTGTTTACAACCATTTTAACACATCATGTCGCAAAAACCTATCATGATAATCTGATGGACGATTACAACCTTTTATCGTGGCAAGAAGGTCTCCCGACACTCACTAGTATTGCTACCTCACAATACTGTGTGAAGAAGGTGTTAAAAGGAGCAAAGGTCAGAACTAAAGCTGGAAACATCCCCCTAACCTTCAAAGAAAAGTTTCATAGCTCTTATTTCCGATCAATCCTAAACAACTGCAATAATGACCATACATCCAAACATACTACAATATTATCGTTCTTTGGGCTAGACTAAACCTACACATCAAACTTTTACAGACTGATTTAGACACCGTTTCTAACCATAAAGTCTTCTTTTTATCATATAATCTATGAGATTAATATATATATATATATTGTTAATGATATTGTTATTATTATTTTATAGTTGGTATATTGGTATAGATATATACAACAGTTTGTGCATCTAGCATCCATCATAACATACAGTACATGTATGCGTGCTTGTTTCATATTTTATTTATTTTCTGATACAATTTAATCGAATTATAAATATTTTTATTAAGCCTCAATTTTTCTTGTTACTAACTATTACAGTTACTATTTGATTCTTATTTAGATTAATTACCATAAAAAATAACTAAGTGACTGATATTTTATGACACTATTTTCGACTTTAATTGTAATGATCGTAATATGATCGTTAATTTTTGTTTAAAAAGTATATATAATCATTTATTTAGTTGAACGCTATTATATAACGCGCTCTATGATTTTATTACACTATCGCTCTATATATTATAAATTGTTTAATTTTTTACATTTGTGCAATAATTTACCTGTACACTATCCTATTTTGTTTACAAGTGACGGGGTTTTTCATATATTCGTTAATAAATAGATACGCGATAATAATAGATATTGTATAGTAATGGAACGTTATGGCATATAATATGGTAATCTATATTAATCTTAAAGTCATGATTTGGCATCTTCCTTAAAAAAAAAAAAATGCTTCTTTGGAGTTCGGCAGGTGTGAAGTCCCCTGTTTCTATAGGTAGTGTCTTGTCATATATTTTCCTTGTAGGGCTGACCTCGATGTTTGGTGGCTGCCCAAGCAAGTTGCTGAAGTGATTTTTCCACTTCCCAACACGTTCTTCAGGACTATCGGCTTTGAGGCGCCCCTTTGCACAACTTTTCCGACCAGATACCTCATTTACAGTTTGCCAGGTAAGTCTTGATTGTTGCTGTATGTGAGCAGTTGTAATTGCTTCAGTTTTATCCTGTATGTACTTTTCCTGGCTGATGTTGTAGGCCAATTTAAGATCGTCCTTAGCTTTCTCAACCTTGTTAATGTTTTCGGTTGTTGGTTGTTCGGTTTTAACTTTGTAGGCTATCTTAAGATCTTCTCTCTTACAAGTAACCTCAGAGTTTTGCCATGGCACATACTGTTTTCGTTTAGGTTTCTGGGGGATATGCCTCTTAGCTGATTCCTTGTGGGCTGTTATTATATTCTGGTATATTGAATCGGTGGATTGGTCTTCATCCATTGACTGAAGTGCTTCAAAGCGGTTTTGAACTTCTACTGTATAAGCATCCTTTACAGCATTGTCAGTTCTGAGTTTCTCCCAGTCATAGTTGATTTGCTTGCTTGTCCTGGGTTTGCTGGCTCTCAAACCGAGTCTGATCTCTGCAGTCACAATTCTGTGGTCCGAACCAATTAGGTTGAACGAGCTGTATGCCTCGCAGTTGATCATGCTATTTCTCCACTTTTTGTTTATAAGGATGTAATCCAGTTGTGCTTTGGTTCCATTAGGGTATTGAAAGGTCCTGTTTGTGCTGTATTGAAAGGTATTGTTATTGGTAAGTGCTCTAGAACATTAGTAGATATTATTTATTAAGGTAGCTTTTGTTTTTTCGTTTTCTTTTCCTAGCTAGCAAGGTATATTTTGAAATTATATCTCAAAAACATTTGTGAAAACAATTACAATTTGAAATAAAATATCTAGAAATATCTATCATTTTTTTTTCAAAAAATACCAGCTAGTAAAAAAACACAGTAGCTATCACAAAAAATATCTATCAAGGTTCTAGAACATTCACAAATATCAAAAAACACGATAAAACAATATTATATTTTTTAATTTTCAAAAACTAGTAGCTAGTAAAAAAACTAGCTACCATAAAAAAATATCTACTAAAGGTTCTAGAACATTCACCAATGTTCTAGAACATAATAAAATGCTATAAAAGCCAATAAAAAGACACAAATGTACTGTATACATACTGTACTAGTACTAGTACTGTAGTACTGGTTATACAATACTACACCATGTCCTGGAATACCCTCTTATTACTTTCGTACACAACATGCCGGTAAAATAGAGATAGTTTCACCTCCCTCCTCCTCCGTGGGTGAGCCAGAATTTTTATTCTTGCTCTCATTCTTTAGCTACAAGCGTTTAAATAAATAAGGTGTCTCCGGTGATATTTCACCAGTTACATCCTTATATTTATATTCTTCAACCTTATAGTGATTTGTTGGTACTGATGGAAAGCTGGCCATCAAATATGTTACATAATCTGAATTTTGGGTACTAGTGTGTTATAGCTACACCCCCCCCCCCCCCAAATTTTTATTACTAGCTAGTTTTTGCTATTTCTTTTTTTTTGAAATGTTCTAGAACATGAAATACATTTGAAAAAAAATAATAAAATGTTCTAGAACAAATATTTTTTGTTCTAGAACAAAAAATTAAAAAATCATACAAATTTTATTTTTTGTTACACTAGTGTCGCCACGCCAAACTCCACATTCTAAGGCGAAACATAGGTATCAAGAGGTCAACTTTCGCCCAACAGCTAGCAGAGTTTAGGTGGAAGATGTTACACAAAGAAAATCCATTTTCTGATCTATTGCATTTAAGATTAGAAAATATTACCCGCTGCGCGACGTCTGCTAAATAATAAATATTACACAGTATATGTATTCTAAGCATTAATCATTAATTTATCTATGTAACTATCATTAATTTCTGAATATAATGACCTCAATACAGTGAATTTTAATTTTAATTAGCTATTAAAATACTAGCTAACCCCCACCCCCCCCCCCCCCCCCCCCCCCCCCCAAAAAAAAACCCATCTTGCCAGCAACGATTAAAAATTATATGAAACAAATTCTAAATAAAATTAAAAAAAAATTTCATTTTTTTGAACTGTTCTAGAACAAAAACTATTTGTTCTAGAACTTTTTTTTTTCTAGTTCTGAATAGCTAACATGTTCTAGAACATTATTAAAAAAGAAACATAGTACATTAATTTTTTTAATTTTTTTTAATATTGTTCTAGAACAAAAAATATTTGTTCTAGAACATTTTATTATTTTTTTTCAAATATATTTCATGTTCTAGAACATTTCAAAAAAAAGAAATTGCAAAAACTAGCTAGTAATAAAAATTTGGGGGGGGGGGGGGGTGTAGCTATAACACACTAGTGCCCTTATATTAGATAAAAATACCGTATTCTAGAACATTATGTTTATTTATGAATAGCTACGTAATAGTTTGATTAAAGAAGCAATGCCTCATTGCCCAGCTACGTATGGAATAAACAAAATGTTCTAGAATATGGTACATTTATTACATAGAATAAATGGCCTGCAGGGGGAAGCAAATACTGTACATGCAACATTCGAATGCCAATATCTCAGCTATTTCCCAACCAAATTCAAAAGTTTTTACATATTTGGAATCCTTGCATGGGCAGCTTTCTATTGGTTCCATCAAATCATAATAATGTTGTAGAATGATTACACTGTGACCTGTGAAATATTGCCAGAAACACCTTTTTCAAACACTTGGAGCTAAAGAGTGAAAGCCAAATTAAAAATTCTGGCTCACCCAAGGAGGAGGAAGGAGGTGAAACTGTCTCTAATTCAAATTTCATGCAATTTCATTAATATTTGTAAAAAAATTTGGGGGGGGGGGGGGGTGCAGTTACCTTAATAACGACACTATATTCCAGGACATGGTGTATACTAGTACCACTGAACCTCCGGCAATTAAACGCAATATTATTGTTCGTAAATTGTTAATATACTTTTACATGTTACAGTAACTTCAGCATAAATCAGTTACTGGTACTAAATCGGAAGGCATTGGGATGGATGCAGATCAAAGGGATGACAATATGGACTCCTCAGGTAAAGATGGAAGTGTGAGAGGGTCCTCTGTAGGGGGTCGTGGTGGATCGGCAAAAGCTGAGTCATCTATACTGGATAGTGTTGGTGGATCAATTAAACGGGAGAGTGTTGGAGGAGCAATTAAACGGGATAGTGTTTGTGAATCAAATATCCAGGCCAGTGTCGGTGGATCCATTAAACGGGATTGTGTTGGTGGATCAATTAAACGGGATAGTGTTGATGGATCAATTAAACGGGGTAGTGTTGATGGATCAATTAAACGGGGTAGTGTTGGTGGATCAATTAAACGAGATAGTGTTGGTCGATCAAATACACAGGCCAGTGTCGGTGGATCAATTAAGCGGGATAGTGTTGGTGGATCAAATATACAGGCCAGTTTTGGTGGATCAATTAAGCGGGATAGTGTTGGTGGATCAATTAAACGGGATAGTGTTCCTGGATCAATTAAACGGGATAGTGTCGGTGGATCAAATATACAGGCCAGTGTCGGTGGATCAATTAAACGGGGTAGTGTTGGTGGATCAAATATACAGGCCAGTGTTGGTGGATCAATTAAACGGGGTAGTGTTTGTGGATCAAATATACAGGCCAGTGTTGGTGGATCAATTAAACGGGATAGTGTTGGTGGATCAATTAAACGGGATAGTGTTGCTGGATCAATTAAACGGGATAGTGTCGGTGGATCAAATATACAGGCCAGTGTCGGTGGATCAATTAAACGGGATAGTGTTGGTGGATCAATTAAACGGGATAGTGTAGGTGGATCAAATATACAGGCCAGTGTTGGTGAATCAAATATACAGACCACTGTTGGTGGATCAAATATACAGGCCAGTGTCGGTGGATCAATTAAACGGGATAGTGTTGGTGGATCAAATATACAGGCCAGTGTCGGTGGATCCATTAAACGGGAGAGTGTTGGAGGATCAATTAAACGGGATTGTGTTGGAGGATCAATTAAACGGGACAGTGTTGGAGGATCCATTAAACGGGACAGTGTTGCTGGAACAAATGAATGGGATGGCGTTGGTGTCGGTGGATCAATTCAACGGGATAGTGTTGGTGGATCAAATATAGAGGCCAGTGTTGGTGGATCAAATATACAGGCCAGTATTGGTGGATCAATTAAACGGGATAGTGTTGGTGGATCAATTAAACGGGATAGTATTGGTGGATCAAATATACAGGCCAGTGTTGGTGAATCAAATATACAGGCCAGTGTCAGTGGATCAATTAAACGGGATAGTGTTGGTGGATCAAATATACAGGCCAGTGTTGGTGAATCAAATATACAGGCCAGTGTCGGTGGATCAATTAAATTGGATAGTGTTGGTGGATCAAATATACAGGCCAGTGTTGGTGAATCAAATATACAGGCCAGTGTCGGTGGATCAATCAAGCAGGATAGTGTTGATGAATCAAATATACAGGCCACCAGTGTTGGTGGAACAAATGAATGGGATAGTGTTGGTGGAACAAATATACAGGCCAGTGTCGGGGGATCAATTAAGCGCGATAGTGTTGGTGGATCAATTAAACGCGATAGTGTTGGTGGATCAAATATACAGGCCAGTGTTGGTGGAACAAATGAATGGGATGGTGTTGATGTCGGTGGATCAATTCAACGAGATAGTGTTGGTGGAACAAATATACAGGCCAGTGTCGGGGGATCAATTAAGCGCGATAGTGTTGGTGGATCAATTAAACGCGATAGTGTTGGTGGATCAAATATACAGGCCAGTGTTGGTGGAACAAATGAATGGGATGGTGTTGATGTCGGTGGATCAATTCAACGAGATAGTGTTGGTGGAACAAATGAATGGAATGGCGTTGACTCTGAAACTACTGATTTACTCGCATCTGGATGCCTAGATGTTGTGGAAGTCAATAAAGAGATGGCAGAGGGAATAGATGGAATGTACAATGATATTCCAGATGCAGCCAAGGACGTATCTGTATCTGTGGGAGAGAAACTGTTGGACTCAGGTAGTCCAAGTCCATTGATCAATGACACTTCACCTCCATCACAGGATAATTCTCAAGCCGGTCAGTATCTTTTCGATAATAATACAGTAAAACAATAAATTGGCTTTGTTTTATTTTTTCCTCAGTGGTTGTACTGGGGTTATGATCCTTACTTTTCAACCTATCAATGTATAGGACATTTTTTACTAGATCGTAACGTAAAATATATATACGGGTAATATAATATAAAATATACTGTATAGTAGTATATAGAGCTAAAATATTAATTAAAATAACGCAGATTAAGATTCAGTGGGCACTGCTGGCGAAGTAAAGACGAGGTCATACCAGATCTACTTCTCTGACAACCAACTCATGGAAAGCGTAGTCGTGGACGACCTGCCATAACATATATATATCAACTTGAAATGGAAACTGAACTTGGGAGAAACGAAATTGCAACAACTATGGAGGATCGGGAAGCCTGGAAGGATCCCATTTCCACTGTCCGAGTTCGCTCGACCTAGTAGTAGTAGTAAAATATCATTTTAAATGTTTTTTTTTACTGAACTTTCCTTGTTTTATTATTGTTGTATCTACTACTTGTATACACCATGTCCTGGAATATACAGTACCATTTTAATTATCCATTCCCCTGGATACATATGTACCATGTACCAAATTTTATCCTTGTCTTCCCCATTGCACACAATGTAGACCTGTATCTACTTGGAAAGACAAACTACGCTTAAAACCAGACATTATATGGCACTTGGATATACCCGGAGTTAACGGTTTCATGCAACTCCCATGTTCAATTGACTTTGAACCTACAGTACCGCGATTTGGGCTCCCTTTGGGTTGATTGACAGTAGTACAACTCTGGTTTACAACAGCTGTGGTTTGGGGAGCCTTTTTTTTTTTTTTTACATAAGCTCCATTTTAAGCAGTAGTCAAACTCTGTTCTATAAATGGCGCCGAATTACATACTAGCCGCCTTGCAATACATACTACATACCACCAACAGCCAGGAATGCAATGGGAGTTATATGCAGTCAATAGCAAACACTGGCCAGTGCCCAGTCCCCGTGATAGTGTACCTATCTATGCGGTTATTATTAACCACCTCAAGTATAAGGGGAAACAGTTTTGGTGGTAATTACACATATCGGAAAGGTAAACGGTGGACTTCGGAGATAGACTACGCAATTTGTTTATGGAGTTTCATAGAGTTAGTCGAATTATTCGAGGTTGATAACACAATGGGAGGTTCTGATCATGATCTTCTCCTGTTATCAGTCGATAGGTCCGCGAGTTATATTTTGGATTCACTAGTGGAACGCGCAGACTCTCTGGGAGTTCCAGGGTGGACATCATCAGTGTGTGGGAACTTCCAACTCAGTTCGCAAAGGAATTTCTCATACGATGATAAACTGCCAGGATTTTACCAAATCTCTAGCGCTGATAGATCCACCGCTTATCGATATATTAACTCCAGCTGATGTGGTGAAGTGTCAATCATCAATTCTAACGCTTTAAAACACCGTCGGAAAGATGTAGAAGGAACGAAAACTGGCTACCATCGATGGAAGTATCGGTATTGGACTGGGAATATTTACAGTTCTACCAGCTTCATGGTTGTTCTTCTTTCTCTCAGTATTTAATATTATTTTTTCGGGAAACGTATACCCTTACGGTTGGGGAATAAGTAAACTAGTTGTATTATTTTAGTCGGGTTGCCTTACAGTATGTGGCCATTATAGGGGAATATCTATAATGTCCACGGTTGCTATAGTGTATGATATAACCGCGCCATTTACATGAATTATGTTTTATTAGGAAACCATGTAATTATAAAGGCACAGATGGAAGGAAGACTAGAGTAGCAACAGTGCACATAACATAGTTAGCAGTTAGCAGAACCAGCTAGGAAGCGCCCTTTTAGACGCACAGCCCACCCACCACACACATATCAGAGTACTTCCCATTGAATGATTGACATTTCATAACGGTAGTTGGCTAGCTTTGATGAGCGCCGCTGTCCCAGAGGGCAAATGTAAAAATACTCTTTTCTTGGAAGAAGATTTTCCGAGTAGATACACTTGGAACTAAATCTCTCAATGTGTGGGAATGGAGAATGGAAGTGTCGTTATTCAGGTACCTGACCACCCCCACCCCACGCCCCCCCCCCCCCCCTCACCCCCCCACCCCCCCCCAAAATTTTTCTACAAATCTTAATGAGATTGCATGAAATTTGAAATAGAGATAGTTTCACCTCCCTCCTCCTCGGTGGGTGAGTGAGAATTTTTATTTTTGCTTTCAATCTTTAGCTATTAGAAAGGCATTTCCTAAAGGAAATGCAACCACGAAGCTAAGGAAAATTAAACACTTTTCTGAAGTTTCAGAAAAGTTTTCTAGAACTGCTGAGGTTTACATTAAGATCCGGTTTGTGGTTCCAGGTGACACATACTTCAATTCAGTTTCATTGAGTAGTTGATGTGCAAAACTAAGGATTTAATTGTTAAAACGTCTGTTTGTAGTGGTTGTCATGGAAAATGAAAAATGGAACAATTTAAATTGGATGCGGAATTAGTGATATAGTGGGGATAGGGATTGGTCCCAAGTCGTAATACCATAAAGTTATGCTTCAAATAACCATTTTACAAATTTGAACATCTGTTTAGCATGGTTGCCCTGGTAACTGGATTTTCTAATTAACCTCAATCAGCTCGACTATTGTCCTTATCATTGAGTTGAGAAACCCCAATTGCGGTTATTCTACAAATATAGTTATGAATATAGACTTGAATTATATAATCTGTAATGAACTCCAGTTACCACGGTAACTAGATATTTCTGGAATGTTTTGAGTTTTACTAAAAGTTCCACTACTACTACTACGATCGGCATGCTGCATTGCAGCTGCATTTTTAAGAATGCTGTGCCGGCTTGTCAACAAAATTGCACCGCCACAACTCCCTATCACCCATGACATTTGCTAGATCATCCGCATCTTTAAGGCCAGTGTCCTTTAAGATGCGTCTCAAGAAAGTCATGGGCTGTCCACCATGCTTATTCACTCCATGAGGCTGCCAAAGTACAAGATTATGCACTGGCTGGTCCTCACGGCGAAAGCAATGTCCTGCAAAGCGGAGGCGATTTTGTTCTAGTGTCAAGCTTGGGGGAACCAATGAGACACCTCCAATGTTATATAGTGTCTGGTTGGAGATGTGTGCATTGTACTTGACACAATGAACCCGGCGTAGCATTCTTGTGAATGTGCCATCCAGAGATTTGGTGTCCTCAGCAGTTAGAGCCCAGCATGGACTCCCGTAGAGGAGTACTGGAACTACTGCTGCTCTAAATAATCGGACCTTAAGTTTCCGTTTAATTCTCGGTGACTTCCAAATCCTGGAAAGCCTATTCAAGGCTGCCCATGCCTTTCCCTTACGTATTCGAAGGTCCTCACCTGACTTCCGGATCCATGATCCCAGGTAACAGAAGTCGTCCACATGCTCAAGCATACCATCCTTTGAGCTTATGCTCATCCGATCAGAGACTTGCTGAGGACTTTCAAAGTTAACTGTCAGAATTTTGGTCTTTCTGGAGTTAATAAAAAGACCAACACTAGAAGCAGCATGCTCCAACGAGCCGAGGAGCCGTTGGGCTCCCTCTAATGATTCTGAGAGTACTCCTAAGTCATCAGCAAAGTCTAGATCAGTTAGGTACTTGACACGATTTCCTCGACTTCTGGAGCCAGTAGGTGGAGTTATCATCACCCCATCATCATTATGATGATCTAAGGACATGCGTAGAACATAGTCAAGCACAATAATGAACAAGAATGGTGCAAGTGTGTCTCCTTGGAGGACGCCCCATAACACTTCAAATGGTTCTGTGTCACCGTCAACAGTAGATACAAATGTTGTCGAACCATCGTATACTGATCTGATTGCTGCAATAATTTCATCAGGAATCCCATATAATGAAAGTATGCTGAACATACGCGAGCGAGAGACTGAATCAAAGGCCTTGAAGAAGTCAACAAAGATAACAGCCAGATGCCTGTCTTTCTTTTTTGAAAATTCTTCAATTATCCTTCTAAGTGCCAAAATGGGCTCCATGGTCCCACGACCTTTACGGAACCCATTCTGATTTCCACGGAGCAGTCTCTCAATGGGATCCCTGATGCGATTTAATAGAATCCTATTGTATAGCTTTGTAGCAATCGAGATCAATGAGATTCCCCGAAAAGAACCATAGAGTGTTAGGTTGCCCTTCTTGGGAACTGGCACCAACTTATTTGTTTTCATTTCTTGTGGGACTCTTGTTGTTCGGTACATGTCTACTATGATGGGATAGATGAGCTTTAAACACTCAGGTATTTTAAAGACCTCAGGGGGAACACCATCTACTCCACTGGCACGATTGGTCTTAATGCTCTTTGCAGCAGCCTCCACTTCTGCAAAGGAGATATCGCCAATGGGAATATCTGGGAGTACAGACTCAGACACTTTTACTTCTATAAAGTTATCAGGCAATACCCTGTCATTATTGAGGAGCTTTTCAAAGTGGGCTTTCCAACCATTGAGGCGATCGGCTGGTGATTCAGCCTTAACCTTGGTGGTTGGTTGGCTTTTCCGCCCAGTAAGCAGATTGATCGATTTCCATGCCTGGGATGATTGCCTGCTGTCGTCAGCATCATTGATGGCATCAACCTGTTGGTTTATTAGCTCCTGTAGATTAACAGAGTACTGCCTGTTCAGGGACCTAGATGCAGCCTTAACTGCATTCTTGGCCGCTGTAGTTTGTTTGAGTCGGGACTCTTTCTTCTCCTTATGAAGGTCATTTCGGCACTTCTGAATTTTGTTGTCAGTCCAGGGGGCCCTTTTCCTGTTTCGAGGGTATACAGGAACTGTTTCTGCAGCTGCTAACTTAACTGCTTATGTAAAGGCAGTATAGCCCTCACAGTGATCTGCCGCCTCAGAGGCAAGAGCCTCATACCTGTTGCTCAGCTGTAGTGTGAAGCTGGATCTCACACTTGGCTGTTGCAACAGAGAGGACCAGTCATGCCGCGGCAAGGCAGATTTCGTTGTTCTGCTAGCACGCAGACTAAGTCTTACCTTGGCCACAATAAGGCGGTGATCACTGGAGAAGGGTCGAAGTGTAAATGCATTACAGTCTTGTATAGAGCTCCTGTATTTCCTACGAAACAGAATATGGTCTATCTGGGACTTGTGACCACTGGGTCCACTATGAGTCCATAGCTTTCCAGTTCGCTTCTTGAAATGGGTTCCAGCCGAAAACAATCCATTTCCAGAGATAAAATCCTGAAGATGGACAGAATTTCGGTTAACACTATTGCTATAGACCCAGGGCGATGTAGGTGATTGATGCAGACTTGCATTAAAGTCTCCCAGGAATGTTAAGAATGCATGCTGATCCACTCCATCAGTAGCTGCTTGTAGATTGTGGTAGAAATTTTCCACCTCCTCTACAGGGGCAACACTAGTTGGAGAGTAGCACACAATCAGAACCACCTTAGGAAACTTCTTAGCCAGTCTTCCAGAACATGAGAAGTGGCAACGGATGATGCGGTTTACTAAAAGTTCCAACTAGTGGTCCAGATAACACATACCCAGTTTCGTAAAATTTTATCGTGAAGTCTATGCCCAAATGAGTAATTTTTGTATAAAAACATCTGTTTTCAGCGGTTATCATGGTAACTGCAAAATAGAACAATCAAATTTGGACGCAGAATAAGTCACATAGTGGGGGTAGAGGTTGGTTCCAAGTCATAACACCTTGTCCTTAGGCTTCAAATTTACATTTTATAAATTTTAACATCTGTTTAGCCCGGTTGTCAAGGTAACTGGATTTTCTATTTAGCCTTAATCGGCTCTGCTATGGACCTTATAGTTGAGTTGAGAAACCCCAAGCTTATATCTATTATATTTTTCCTACAAATAGAGTTATAAATATTGACTTTAAATACATAGACTTTTTTCTATGTCCGTTGCCATGGAAACCAGCGCCATGCGCCTCGACGAGTAGTATATACATGCAAAATTTCAGGGTACTTTTAAAGGTTTCAATAGTTTTTTCACCTATCAAAAAACCCCAAATCTGCTCCATACAAGTAAAATAGCCCACTATGAATAGACCATCTCAGCTAAGGAAAATCTTTCTTAGCGAAAGTAGTTGATTTTCCTTAGCTTCGTGGACAAGGCGTTTGAAAAAGGTGTCTCCGGTGATATTTCACCAGTTACACTGCAGTTATTCTTGAACCTTAACGTGATTTATTTATAGCAATGGAAAGCTGGCCGTGTAAGAATTTCAAAAACGTAAAACGATTTGAATTTGGTTGGGAAATAACTGAGATATGAGCGTTCGAAAGTTGCGTGGTTTTGCACCTGCACGATTCTATTTTATTCTATTAAATATAATCACCATATTCTAGAACATTTTGTTTAGAACATTTTGTTTAGAACATTTTGTTTTGTTATTCCAAAAAAGTATGGGATAAAAAAAATGTTCCAGAATATGATGTATTTGTTAAATAGTATAAATGGCCTACATAGGAAGCAAATACATGCAACATGGTGAACTGGTAAAATATCACCGCAGACACCTTTTTTCTAACGATTGTAGCTAAAGATTGAAAGCAAAAAGAAAAATTCTGGCTCACCCACAGAGGAGGAGGGAGGTGGAACTATCTTGGTTTCTAATTTCATGCTATCTCATTAAGATTTTTAGAAATTTTTTTTCTCTTTTGGGGGGGGGGGGGGGGGGGCAGGTACCTGAATAACGACACTATATTCCAGGACGTTGTGTACTAAATTACAATATTGTATTGTATTGCAGTTCTTATCGAAAAAGGGGGAATATTTGAGTTGCAAACAGCCTCCCAACTGGGTTTGACAGCGAAGAAGCTTATTGGGGAGGTGAGCTAAAGCTACTGTATTATTACACACCGCTACTGTGCAGGTTATTTCTGTGCAGACATGTTATCTACAGTATTGAGTATGACTCACGCTATCCAATTGCGTGGTTAACCACACACCTGCTACTGTGTGCGTGAGGATAACATTAGATGTTAAATGTAATAAATGTAAAATACAAATGTAATATTGCTATTAAATACACAATCTCCCCTTAATACAACAACCAATTTTAGGGGGTCGGAGACCCCCCCCCCCCCCTCCCCATTTAAATTTTAATTAAATTTATTTCCAGAAAGAAATAGAGCTGAAAAATAAAGGATCTCAAGTGAAATCCAAACAACAGGAAAATATGGAAGTATTTGAAAAACGAGTTAGCTTTGATGCCGCTAAGGGTGTTGTTAGCGAGTCGGTTGCTAAATCTAACGAAGTCAAATACAGGCCGAGATTCTTGAGTGAGAATACGAGCGGTGAGAACGAAGCGACATTCCTAGATGAGTTGGTAAAGGGTAAACATCAGGGCGAGAGTGAAAGGTTAGATTGTTAAACAGTAGCGGTAGGATAGATTGGAAAACCAAGGTTAGATTGTTAAACAGTAGCGGTAGATTAGATTGAAAAACCAAGGTTAGATTGTTAAACAGTAGCGGTAGGTTAGATTGAAAAACCAAGGTTAGATTGTTAAACAGTAGCGGTAGGTTAGATTGGAAAACCAAGGTTAGATTGTTAAACAGTAGCGGTAGGTTAGAATGAAAAACCAAGGTTAGATTGTTAAACAGTAGCGGTAGGTTAGATTGGAAAACCAAGGTTAGATTGTTAAACAGTAGCGGTAGGTTAGATTGGAAAACCAAGGTTAGATTGTTAAACAGTAGCGATAGGTTAGATTGGAAAACCAAGGTTTGATTGTTAAACAGTAGCGGTAGGTTAGATTGGAAAACCAAGGTTAGATTGTTAAACAGTAGCGGTAGGTTAGAATGAAAAACCAAGGTTAGATTGTTAAACAGTAGCGGTAGGTTAGATTGGAAAACCAAGGTTAGATTGTTAAACAGTAGCGGTAGGTTAGATTGGAAAACCAAGGTTAGATTGTTAAACAGTAGCGATAGGTTAGATTGGAAAACCAAGGTTTGATTGTTAAACAGTAGCGGTAGGTTAGATTGGAAAACCAAGGTTAGATTGTTAAACAGTAGCGATAGGTTAGATTGGAAAACCAAGGTTTGATTGTTAAACAGTAGCGGTAGGTTAGATTGGAAAACCAAGGTTAGATTGTTAAACAGTAGCGGTAGGTTAGATTGGAAAACCAAGGTTAGATTGTTAAACAGTAGCGATAGGTTAGATTGGAAAACCAAGGTTTGATTGTTAAACAGTAGCGGTAGGTTAGATTGGAAAACCAAGGTTAGATTGTTAAACAGTAGCGATAGGTTAGATTGGAAAACCAAGGTTTGATTGTTAAACAGTAGCGGTAGGTTAGATTGGAAAACCAAGGTTAGATTGTTAAACAGTAGCGATAGGTTAGATTGGAAAACCAAGGTTAGATTGTTAAACAGTAGCGGTAGGTTAGATTGGAAAACCAAGGTTAGATTGTTAAACAGTAGCGATAGGTTAGATTGGAAAACCAAGGTTTGATTGTTAAACAGTAGCGGTAGGTTAGAATGAAAAACCAAGGTTAGATTGTTAAACAGTAGCGGTAGGTTAGATTGGAAAACCAAGGTTTGATTGTTAAACAGTAGCGGTAGATTAGATTGAAAAACCAAGGCTAGATTGTTAAACAGTAGCGGTATGTTAGATTGAAAAACCAAGGTTAGATTGTTAAACAGTAGCGGTAGGTTAGATTGGAAAACCAAGGTTAGATTGTTAAACAGTAGCGATAGGTTAGATTGGAAAACCAAGGTTAGATTGTTAAACAGTAGCGGTAGATTAGATTGAAAAACCAAGGCTAGATTGTTAAACAGTAGCGGTAGGTTAGATTGGAAAACCAAGGTTAGATTGTTAAACAGTAGCGGTAGGTTAGAATGAAAAACCAAGGTTAGATTGTTAAACAGTAGCGGTAGGTTAGATTGGAAAACCAAGGTTAGATTGTTAAACAGTAGCGGTAGGTTAGATTGGAAAACCAAGGTTAGATTGTTAAACAGTAGCGGTAGGTTAGAATGAAAAACCAAGGTTAGATTGTTAAACAGTAGCGGTAGGTTAGATTGGAAAACCAAGGTTAGATTGTTAAACAGTAGCGGTAGGTTAGATTGGAAAACCAAGGTTAGATTGTTAAACAGTAGCGATAGGTTAGATTGGAAAACCAAGGTTTGATTGTTAAACAGTAGCGGTAGGTTAGATTGGAAAACCAAGGTTAGATTGTTAAACAGTAGCGATAGGTTAGATTGGAAAACCAAGGTTTGATTGTTAAACAGTAGCGGTAGATTAGATTGAAAAACCAAGGCTAGATTGTTAAACAGTAGCGGTATGTTAGATTGAAAAACCAAGGTTAGATTGTTAAACAGTAGCGGTAGGTTAGATTGGAAAACCAAGGTTAGATTGTTAAACAGTAGCGATAGGTTAGATTGGAAAACCAAGGTTAGATTGTTAAACAGTAGCGGTAGATTAGATTGAAAAACCAAGGCTAGATTGTTAAACAGTAGCGGTAGGTTAGATTGGAAAACCAAGGTTAGATTGTTAAACAGTAGCGGTAGGTTAGATTGAAAAACCAAGGTTAGATTGTTAAACAGTAGCGATAGGTTAGATTGGAAAACCAAGGTTAGATTGTTAAACAGTAGCGGTAGATTAGATTGAAAAACCAAGGCTAGATTGTTAAACAGTAGCGGTAGGTTAGATTGGAAAACCAAGGTTAGATTGTTAAACAGTAGCGATAGGTTAGATTGGAAAACCAAGGTTAGATTGTTAAACAGTAGCGGTAGATTAGATTGAAAAACCAAGGCTAGATTGTTAAACAGTAGCGGTAGGTTAGATTGAAAAACCAAGGTTAGATTGTTAAACAGTAGCGATAGGTTAGATTGGAAAACCAAGGTTAGATTGTTAAACAGTAGCGGTAGGTTAGATTGGAAAACCAAGGTTAGATTGTTAAACAGTAGCGATAGGTTAGATTGGAAAACCAAGGTTAGATTGTTAAACAGTAGCGGTAGATTAGATTGAAAAACCAAGGCTAGATTGTTAAACAGTAGCGGTAGGTTAGATTGAAAAACCAAGGTTAGATTGTTAAACAGTAGCGATAGGTTAGATTGGAAAACCAAGGTTAGATTGTTAAACAGTAGCGGTAGGTTAGATTGGAAAACCAAGGTTAGATTGTTAAACAGTAGCGATAGGTTAGATTGGAAAACCAAGGTTAGATTGTTAAACAGTAGCGGTAGATTAGATTGAAAAACCAAGGCTAGATTGTTAAACAGTAGCGGTAGGTTAGATTGAAAAACCAAGGTTAGATTGTTAAACAGTAGCGATAGGTTAGATTGGAAAACCAAGGTTAGATTGTTAAACAGTAGCGGTAGGTTAGATTGGAAAACCAAGGTTAGATTGTTAAACAGTAGCGGTAGATTAGATTGAAAAACCAAGGCTAGATTGTTAAACAGTAGCGGTAGGTTAGATTGAAAAACCAAGGCTAGATTGTTAAACAGTAGCGGTAGGTTAGATTGGAAAACCAAGGTTAGATTGTTAAACAGTAGCGGTAGGTTAGATTGGAAAACCAAGGTTAGATTGTTAAACAGTAGCGATAGGTTAGATTGGAAAACCAAGGTTAGATTGTTAAACAGTAGCGGTAGGTTAGATTGGAAAACCAAGGCTAGATTGTTAAACAGTAGCGGTAGGTTAGATTGGAAAACCAAGGTTAGATTGTTAAACAGTAGCGGTAGGTTAGATTGGAAAACCAAGGCTAGATTGTTAAATCCACATTGAAATCAGAATGGCTTCCGTAACGGTCGAACAAGCAGTAAATCTTAGATTAGCTCTTTTCAGTTCACATGTTTATCATCATAAAAACAAAATGATTCGTATTCGATTATCCTTTTTGCGGTGTATCGGTTGGGTGCTAGCGAGAGGCCTAGCAGGTCCTCAGTCTGTCACCCTACACATTGGGTCTTGACTATCATGTGCGTCTATATGCATCGTCTCTGCATATGCGTATACATCATATGCGTCTCTGCATCTATATGATGCAGACCATCCTGAGCCCGCCCGTGAACATGAACTGTAAAGTTATCTCGAGGCTGATTTTTTACACATTTGCTTGATACTTGCACGAATGCGTATTTGAGGTAAACTTGCGCGTTATTCTAGAGTTATTTTGTTATCGGCCAAATTACTGGTCAGCAAGCACGAAATTATAACAGCAGTATGGGGTGGGGGGTGGGGGGGGGAGGGGATCTGCCGCTAAGGGGCAAAATATCTGAAAGGGAAAATATTCTCCAATTTCGTTGTTTATAATGTTTTTTTTTACAAAAAATGTCTCGAATGTCATAATTGAGTTATATAATCGTGATCAACATTCAAAAACCGCTATATACCGCAAATAAATTAATTTTTAGTGATACATAAAAACTTTTGAAAATTTTAGCACGAAAAATACTGGAGATGGGTGCCCGAAAGGGACCACAGCACGAAAACTAACATAATCATATAAATGTCGTTTTTTCTATTGGATAGCCCTTATTTTGAAAAGTCACGAATTCTCGGTTTTCCCAACAAACCTGACTCAAAGATACAGATGAATTACAAAAAAATTTATATAAATTCTTTATTTTGGATTATTCTATTTAGTGATTCTAAGAAAAAGAAGGAATCTGTAACAGCTGATAGACCTTCGGTGAAGGATTATGGTCGGTTTTATCAAGCAGGTATTTATCATTGCAAAAATCAGTGCATAATAATTGTTTTACTAGTATACTTTATTTCATTACTGGAATAGGGATATGAGAAGGCTGGGAGTGGAATAACGGTGAGATTAAGTGAGAATAAAGATAACCCTAACAATATATTATGGTGTTCTAATAATCTATGGTTAGGTTTTAAAAACGTTGCTTAAATTACTTCCAAATCTTTTCTACTTAAAAGCCCTTTTAACGCATGTAATAAAATTTAAGAAATTCTATCAAAAAATATTATAATTTACTTTTTCGCAGGTAAAAAGAGTAAAATCAATGCAATTCTTTGGGTTACTTTTTCTCTGGGGAAAAAATTTCTTATTTTTCTCCCGCTTTGGGGTATATTCGATTTAAAAAGTAACAATTTAAGAATAAAATAATTTTTGGTTAAACTTTTTGTTCAGAAACGAAAAGCTGTACTGTTTATGTCATACCGAAAGATGTTCAAGAAAAGTTGAGAAACGCTAAAAAACTAGAACTGAAATCCCGAATGGAAGAAGAAAAACGAGCAGATGAAGCAAACAGAAGGAAAGCAATGGAAGCTGCCAGTGCCTACAATTCTTGGGCTGAGGTTAGCTGGAGTTCGTGGGTTGAGGTTAGCTAGAGTTCTTGGGATAAGGTTAGCTACAGTTCTATTTTGGGTTAAAGTCAGCTAGAGTTCTTGGGATAAGGTTAGCTACAGTTCTATTTTGGGTTAAAGTCAGCTAGAGTTCTTGGGCTAAGGTTAGCTACAGTTCTATTTTGGGTTGAAGTCAGCTAGAGTTCTTGGGCTGAGGTTAGCTGCAGCTCATGGGCTGAGGTTAGCTACAGTTCTATTTTGGGTTGAAGTCAGCTAGAGTTCTTGGGCTGAGGTTAGCTGCAGCTCATGGGCTGAGGTTAGCTACAGTTCTATTTTGGGTTGGAGTCAGCTAGAGTTCTTGGGCTGAGGTTAGCTGCAGCTCATGGGCTGAGGTTAGCTACAGTTCTATTTTGGGTTAAAGTCAGCTAGAGTTCTTGGGCTGAGGTTAGCTACAGTTCTATTTTGGGTTGAAGTCAGCTAGAGTTCTTGGGCTGAGGTTAGCTACAGTTCTATTTTGGGTTGAAGTCAGCTAGAGTTCTTGGGCTGATGTTAGCTGCAGCTCATGGGCTGAGGTTAGCTACAGTTCTATTTTGGGTTGAAGTCAGCTAGAGTTCTTGGGCTGAGGTTAGCTTCAGCTCATGGGCTGAGGTTAGCTACAGTTCTATTTTGGGTTAAAGTCAGCTAGAGTTCTTGGGCTGAGGTTAGCTACAGTTCTATTTTGGGTTGAAGTCAGCTAGAGTTCTTGGGCTGAGGTTAGCTGCAGCTCATGGGCTGAGGTAAGCTACAGTTCTATTTTGGGTTGAAGTCAGCTAGAGTTCTTGGGCTGAGGTTAGCTACAGTTCTATTTTGGGTTGAAGTCAGCTAGAGTTCTTGGGCTGAGGTTAGCTACAGTTCTATTTTGGGTTGAAGTCAGCTAGAGTTCTTGGGCTGAGGTTAGCTGCAGCTCATGGGCTGAGGTTAGCTACAGTTCTATTTTGGGTTGAAGTCAGCTAGAGTTCTTGGGCTAAGGTTAGCTGCAGCTCATGGGCTGAGGTAAGCTACAGTTCTATTTTGGGTTGAAGTCAGCTAGAGTTCTTGGGCTGAGGTTAGCTACAGTTCTATTTTGGGTTGAAGTCAGCTAGAGTTCTTGGGCTGAGGTTAGCTACAGTTCTATTTTGGGTTGAAGTCAGCTAGAGTTCTTGGGCTGAGGTTAGCTACAGTTCTATTTTGGGTTGAAGTCAGCTAGAGTTCTTGGGCTGATGTTAGCTGCAGCTCATGGGCTGAGGTTAGCTACAGTTCTATTTTGGGTTGAAGTCAGCTAGAGTTCTTGGGCTGAGGTTAGCTGCAGCTCATGGGCTGAGGTTAGCTACAGTTCTATTTTGGGTTAAAGTCAGCTAGAGTTCTTGGGCTGAGGTTAGCTACAGTTCTATTTTGGGTTAAAGTCAGCTAGAGTTCTTGGGCTGAGGTTAGCTACAGTTCTATTTTGGGTTAAAGTCAGCTAGAGTTCTTGGGCTGAGGTTAGCTGCAGCTCATGGGCTGAGGTTAGCTACAGTT
Organism: Nemertoderma westbladi; assembly: GCA_032718475.1. Taxonomy (NCBI): domain Eukaryota; kingdom Metazoa; phylum Xenacoelomorpha; order Nemertodermatida; family Nemertodermatidae; genus Nemertoderma; species Nemertoderma westbladi. Next base: position 45,468 of record JAUCBJ010007719.1, read on the forward strand.
CTATTTTGGGTTGAAGTCAGCTAGAGTTCTTGGGCTGAGGTTAGCTACAGTTCTATTTTGGGTTGAAGTCAGCTAGAGTTCTTGGGCTGAGGTTAGCTGCAGCTCATGGGCTGAGGTTAGCTACAGTTCGTGGGCTGAGGTTTGCTAGAGATCTTGGGCTGAGGTTAGCTACAGTTCATGGGCTGAGGTAAGCTACAGTTCTATTTTGGGTTGAAGTCAGCTAGAGTTCTTGGGCTGAGGTTAGCTACAGTTCTATTTTGGGTTGAAGTCAGCTAGAGTTCTTGGGCTGAGGTTAGCTACAGTTCTATTTTGGGTTGAAGTCAGCTAGAGTTCTTGGGCTGAGGTTAGCTACAGTTCTATTTTGGGTTGAAGTCAGCTAGAGTTCTTGGGCTGAGGTTAGCTGCAGCTCATGGGCTGAGGTTAGCTACAGTTCGTGGGCTGAGGTTTGCTAGAGATCTTGGGCTGAGGTTAGCTACAGTTCATGGGCTGAGGTAAGCTACAGTTCTATTTTGGGTTGAAGTCAGCTAGAGTTCTTGGGCTGAGGTTAGCTGCAGCTCATGGGCTGAGGTTAGCTACAGTTCTATTTTGGGTTGGAGTCAGCTAGAGTTCTTGGGCTGAGGTTAGCTGCAGCTCATGGGCTGAGGTTAGCTACAGTTCTATTTTGGGTTAAAGTCAGCTAGAGTTCTTGGGCTGAGGTTAGCTACAGTTCTATTTTGGGTTGAAGTCAGCTAGAGTTCTTGGGCTGAGGTTAGCTACAGTTCTATTTTGGGTTGAAGTCAGCTAGAGTTCTTGGGCTGATGTTAGCTGCAGCTCATGGGCTGAGGTTAGCTACAGTTCTATTTTGGGTTGAAGTCAGCTAGAGTTCTTGGGCTGAGGTTAGCTTCAGCTCATGGGCTGAGGTTAGCTACAGTTCTATTTTGGGTTAAAGTCAGCTAGAGTTCTTGGGCTGAGGTTAGCTACAGTTCTATTTTGGGTTGAAGTCAGCTAGAGTTCTTGGGCTGAGGTTAGCTGCAGCTCATGGGCTGAGGTAAGCTACAGTTCTATTTTGGGTTGAAGTCAGCTAGAGTTCTTGGGCTGAGGTTAGCTACAGTTCTATTTTGGGTTGAAGTCAGCTAGAGTTCTTGGGCTGAGGTTAGCTACAGTTCTATTTTGGGTTGAAGTCAGCTAGAGTTCTTGGGCTGAGGTTAGCTGCAGCTCATGGGCTGAGGTTAGCTACAGTTCTATTTTGGGTTGAAGTCAGCTAGAGTTCTTGGGCTAAGGTTAGCTGCAGCTCATGGGCTGAGGTAAGCTACAGTTCTATTTTGGGTTGAAGTCAGCTAGAGTTCTTGGGCTGAGGTTAGCTACAGTTCTATTTTGGGTTGAAGTCAGCTAGAGTTCTTGGGCTGAGGTTAGCTACAGTTCTATTTTGGGTTGAAGTCAGCTAGAGTTCTTGGGCTGAGGTTAGCTACAGTTCTATTTTGGGTTGAAGTCAGCTAGAGTTCTTGGGCTGATGTTAGCTGCAGCTCATGGGCTGAGGTTAGCTACAGTTCTATTTTGGGTTGAAGTCAGCTAGAGTTCTTGGGCTGAGGTTAGCTGCAGCTCATGGGCTGAGGTTAGCTACAGTTCTATTTTGGGTTAAAGTCAGCTAGAGTTCTTGGGCTGAGGTTAGCTACAGTTCTATTTTGGGTTAAAGTCAGCTAGAGTTCTTGGGCTGAGGTTAGCTACAGTTCTATTTTGGGTTAAAGTCAGCTAGAGTTCTTGGGCTGAGGTTAGCTGCAGCTCATGGGCTGAGGTTAGCTACAGTTCTATTTTGGGTTGAAGTCAGCTAGAGTTCTTGGGCTGAGGTTAGCTACAGTTCTATTTTGGGTTGAAGTCAGCTAGAGTTCTTGGGCTGAGGTTAGCTGCAGCTCATGGGCTGAGGTTAGCTACAGTTCGTGGGCTGAGGTTTGCTAGAGATCTTGGGCTGAGGTTAGCTACAGTTCATGGGCTGAGGTAAGCTACAGTTCTATTTTGGGTTGAAGTCAGCTAGAGTTCTTGGGCTGAGGTTAGCTACAGTTCTATTTTGGGTTGAAGTCAGCTAGAGTTCTTGGGCTGAGGTTAGCTACAGTTCTATTTTGGGTTGAAGTCAGCTAGAGTTCTTGGGCTGAGGTTAGCTACAGTTCTATTTTGGGTTGAAGTCAGCTAGAGTTCTTGGGCTGATGTTAGCTGCAGCTCATGGGCTGAGGTTAGCTACAGTTCTATTTTGGGTTGAAGTCAGCTAGAGTTCTTGGGCTGAGGTTAGCTGCAGCTCATGGGCTGAGGTTAGCTACAGTTCTATTTTGGGTTAAAGTCAGCTAGAGTTCTTGGGCTGAGGTTAGCTACAGTTCTATTTTGGGTTAAAGTCAGCTAGAGTTCTTGGGCTGAGGTTAGCTACAGTTCTATTTTGGGTTAAAGTCAGCTAGAGTTCTTGGGCTGAGGTTAGCTGCAGCTCATGGGCTGAGGTTAGCTACAGTTCTATTTTGGGTTGAAGTCAGCTAGAGTTCTTGGGCTGAGGTTAGCTACAGTTCTATTTTGGGTTGAAGTCAGCTAGAGTTCTTGGGCTGAGGTTAGCTGCAGCTCATGGGCTGAGGTTAGCTACAGTTCGTGGGCTGAGGTTTGCTAGAGATCTTGGGCTGAGGTTAGCTACAGTTCATGGGCTGAGGTTAGCTTTAGTTCTTGGGCTGAGGTTAGCTATAGTTCATGGGCTACGGTTAGCTAAAGTTCATGGGCTGATGTTAGCTATAGTTCATGGCTGAGGTTAGCTAGAGTTCTTGGGCTGAGGTTAGGTACATTTCGTGGGCTGAGGTTAGCTATAGTTCATAGCTGAGGTTAGCTAGAGTTCTTGAGCTGAGGTTAGCTACAGTTTATGGGCTGAGGTTTGCTAAAGTTCATGGGCTGATGTTAGCTATAGTTCATGGCTGAGGTTAGCTAGAGTTCTTGGGCTGAGGTTAGTTACATTTCGTGGGCTGAGGTTAGCTATAGATCATAGCTAAGGTTAGCTAGAGTTCTTGGGGTGAGGTTAGCTATAGTTCATGGGCTGAGGTTAGCTACAGTTCATGGGCTGAGGTTAGCTAGAGTTCTTGGGCTGAGGTTAGCTATAGTTCATGGCTAAAGTTAGCTACAGTTCATGGGCTGAGGTTAGCTAGAGTTCTTGGGCTGAGGTTAGCTATAGTTCATGGCTGATGTTAGCTATAGTTCATGGCTGAGGTTAGCTACAGTTTATGGGCTGAGGTTAGCTAAAGTTCATGGGCTGATGTTAGCTATAGTTCATGGCTGAGGTTAGCTAGAGTTCTTGGGCTGAGGTTAGGTACAATTCGTGGGCTGAGGTTAGCTATAGTTCATAGCTGAGGTTAGCTAGAGTTCTTTGGCTGAGGTTAGCTACAGTTCACGGGCTGAGGTTAGCTAGAGTTCTTGGGCTGAGGTTAGCTATAGTTCATGGCTGATGTTAGCTATAGTTCATGGCTGAGGTTAGCTACAGTTTATGGGCTGAGGTTAGCTAAAGTTCATGGGCTGATGTTAGCTATAGTTCATGGCTGAGGTTAGCTAGAGTTCTTGAGCTGAGGTTAGGTACATTTCGTGGGATGAGGTTAGCTATAGATCATGGCTGATGTTAGCTATAGTTCATGGCTGAGGTTAGCTACAGTTTATGGGCTGAGGTTAGCTAAAGTTCATGGGCTGATGTTAGCTATAGTTCATGGCTGAGGTTAGCTAGAGTTCTTGGGCTGAGGTTAGGTACAATTCGTGGGCTGAGGTTAGCTATAGTTCATAGCTGAGGTTAGCTAGAGTTCTTGGGCTGAGGTTAGCTACAGTTCATGGGCTGAGGTTAGCTAAAGTTCATGGGCTGATGTTAGCTATAGTTCATGGCTGAGGTTAGCTACAGATTATGGGCTGAGGTTAGCTAAAGTTCATGGGCTGATGTTAGCTATAGTTCATGGCTGAGGTTAGCTAGAGTTCTTGAGCTGAGGTTAGGTACATTTCGTGGGATGAGGTTAGCTATAGATCATGGCTGATGTTAGCTATAGTTCATGGCTGAGGTTAGCTACAGTTTATGGGCTGAGGTTAGCTAAAGTTCATGGGCTGATGTTAGCTATAGTTCATAGCTGAGGTTAGCTAGAGTTCTTGAGCTGAGGTTAGCTAAAGTTCATGGGCTGAAGTTAGCTAACAGAGGTATCCCCCAAGGAACTAAATTAGGTCCACTATTTTTCATACTGTATGTCAATGACCGCGCCACCCAAATCAATCTTGAGTCCATATAATATTGCAGATGACACTTTAATATATTCATCTCATAAGAACCCAACAGAAGCAGCCAGATAATAAAGTGAACAAATAATACATATCAACATTTTATTCAAATCAATAGGTATGCAACTGAATACGGAAAAAACTGAATTCCTATTACTTATAAAGGAATTGTTGTGGGGAGGGTGACGGCGAATTAAATATTGTATGTTATAGTACATATGATAATGCTCTCCATAGCGAAAAATATCAATAGCCCCTATTGGGGATCGAAACCGATACCTAGGTTTCAAACTTCCGGTTATCATTTCCTATGTATGTGTACTTTCCTATGAGTGACTGAAAAAGACCTAAATATGATAGCCCACTCCAAAGCGAGTAAGTCTTCTACCCCCCTGGTAGCTCAGTGGTCTTAGGACACAGACTCGGCTGATGATAACAGGAAGTTTGAAACCTAGGTACCGGGTTCGAGCCCCAATAGGGGCGGTTGATATTTTTCGCTATGGGGAGCATTATCATATGTACTATAACATACTATATTGAATTCCTATTACTAGCACAGTCTATACGAACCACAGAATTAAATAACATTAACCTAAAAGTACATGTTGACATAATACACCAATCAATTTCAGTTACCTATTTAGGAGTACAAATAGACAACTAACTAACTTGTAAGGATCACAGAAAAATTCTAAAGGCTCTAAAATTTCCGCAGCAGCTTCTAGAATTAGACAAATCAAAGGTCAACTTCCAGTACAAACCAAATTAATGATACACAAAACGGCTTAAATTCCACATTTAAATGCACTCAGGGAATACCATGCAATAAAGTACTTTTATAAATATATACTCAACCTAGAACCAGCATTTAAGACACTTAAACTACCTTTCTTATCCCAGATTAGTACAGGAAACAAATTAATGATACACAAAACGGCTTAAATTCCACATTTAAATGCACTCAGGGAATACCATGCAATAAAGTACTTTTATAAATATATACTCAACCTAGAACCAGCATTTAAGACACTTAAACTACCTTTCTTATCCCAGATTAGTACAGGAAACAAATTCATAAACACACGGACTAGAAATATAAAAATACCTAAAACAATAAACAAATACGACCACAATTATTTTCTAACCTCAATAGCTAAACTGTGGAATAAACTACCGAGAAAATCTTTCAGAAAAAATATTCCTTTCTAAACTCAAAGAACATTACGTGGGTAATCTGGTAAAACCCCTTAAGTCGATTTTTGGCCATTTTCAGGTTTTTGGTGATTCTGGTACCTGGCATTAATATCCACCTTCTGACAAAACCCCAGAAGTTAAAACAGCGTTATTAACGGAGAAAAACGCAAAATAAGATCCCGTCTAAATATCGCTTGATCTGTTAAACCCCCCTGAGTAGGAAAAAACTCTGTTTAAGCACCTTTAATATGGGATTTAATTTCTGATAAAACCCCTTAAATTAGATATTAGGGGGTTTCTTATTAGTTAAATGTCAGAGGGACTTTTAATGATTCGTTCTGATAAAACCCCGTAAATGCCCGTTTGCCACAATATGATAGGATAATTGGCCTTGAAATAATCAATGGAGTGAGTTTTGAAGTAGGTCTACGGGAATAGTATTAGAATGAATAGGTTGGCTACTCAAAACCTCACAGTATATTTAAATAGCTGGAAATTTGTTAAGCTTATTTTAACCTTTGGCGAAAATCTGGGGGTGGGGGGGTTCCATTTACACTACTACTACTACATAGGATCGGCACGCTGCATTGCAGGTGCTTTTTAAGAATGCTGTGCCGGCTTGTCCACAAAATTGCGCCGCCACAACTCCCTATCACCCATGCATGACATTTGCTAGATCATCCGCATCTTCAAGGCCAGTGTCCTTTGAGATGCGTCTCAAGAAAGTCATGGGCTGACCACCATGCTTATTCACTCCATGAGACTGCCAACGAACAAGATTATTTACAAGTCTACTGGTCCATTTACAAGTTAATTTATAGAACTGTAGATATCCTCTAGTAGTGAGTGTAGCTGAAGATGTTCAACCAGTAATGAGTGTAGCTGAAGATGTTCAACGAGTAGTGAGTGTAACTGGAGATGTTCAACTGGTAGTGAGAGTAACTGGAGATGTTCAACCGGTTGTGAGTGTAGCTGGAGATGTTCAACCGGTAGTGAGTGTAGCTGAAGATGTTTAACTGGTAGTGAGTGTAACTGGAGATGTTCAGTTCAACTGGTAGTGAGTGTAGCTGGAGATGTTCAACCTGTAGTGAGTGTAGCTGACGATGTTCGACCAGTACTGAGTGTAACTGGAGATGTTCAACTGGTAGTGAGAGTAACTGGAGATGTTCAACCTGTTGTGAGTGTAGCTGGAGATGTTCAACCGGTAGTGAGTATAGCTGGAGATGTTCAACCGGTAGTGAGTGTAACTGACGATGTTCAACCAGTACTGAGTGTAACTGAAGATGTTCAATCAGTTGTGAGTGTAGCTGGAGATGATTTGGGTTCCGTATAAAGGTCGTCAATCAATCAATCAATGTATATTTTAACCCATATGATAATTTATAGATATATGCACATGTTACTTCAATATATAAATATAATACAGTATATATGCATTTACATGATAATAAGTGCACTTTTTTAAGGAGAATTCGAATGGGTTTGGAGAGCAGCCAAATAGCGTAGCTAGTGGACGGCTGCTCACCAGAAAAGGTACATGGCGGGGGGGGGGGGGGGGTAAGTGTAATACAGTAGAATGTAGTAAGGGTAGTAAGTGTTAGAGAATAGTAAGCGGTGATAGGGTAGAGCCATATATTAGCCTTTTGAATAAGATTTAGATTTGGTATAAGTTGTAATGGCGTAGATGGAAGTGAGTTAAAGTAGTAGATCACTGAGATTTATTTTTTATAGTTATTAATATATATCTTGTCAATGTGTCACCCAGGTCAAGGTATCACGCGATTTGAAAGGGGTACATCTAGGGGGGTGGTGTAAATACTGGTATTGATAGGACAACGATTACAATTAAAACACAATACAGTTCATTTCATTTATGTGGTTTAAGCCACCTTCTACATGGACCTACGAATAGATGTATGTATATATTAATATATATCCTGATTGAACACATATACATATCTTGATTGAATATACACACACATATATATATACATATATATAAACATACACACACACACATACACATATATATATACACCAGCACACACATACACGAATTTATACATATAGATTGATAATATCTTGATTGGGTATCTATACATTTTGATAGTATATATATATATATACACACATACACACATGCATACACACACACACACACACACACACATTGACTGAATATATTTATGTTTTATTTTAATATACATAATGATATATAGGTGACCCCGCGCCCGAGCAGAAACATTAACCCTCCACGTGGCTATTACGTGGCCTATATGTAATAAATATATACGTGACCCCGCGCCCGGGTGGAAACATTGACCAGTGCCGTGGCTGTTAGATGACCTGTAGTCACCTTCCTTCCAAAGTATCCACGAGTGAACAGATATATGTGTAAAGTATTCACTATTTAATAATTTATTCCCATATAGTTATATTCAATCATGCTATATGTGCATATATACACCATTATATCCACACACACAGTCACATCAACCTAACACACAATATATATACATACGTAATAAATATATATGCACCCGTGCTCAGATGTAAACATAACCAATGACATGATTGGTAGGTTACTCTAAGGCACCTTCATGAGTCTTTATACAATAATATACGTGACCCCGCGCCCGGATATATGGATGAATAAGTGCAAAGAACAACATACGTAAGATATGAAGTGGAAAGATTTTTCGAAGCCTATAAAATATTCCTGCAGATTTGGAAATCTTTTTCAATATGTAAGCTATGTGCTCTTTAAAGTTAAGTTTACTATCAATTAAAACTCCAAGGTATTTTGTGTAGCTAACTTTGGAAATTTCTGCACCTTTAATTTTTACTTTGGGCAGAGAATCCTGGGAGAGTGTTGAGTTAGAGAATAATGTATATTCTGTTTTCTTGAGATTGAGTGAAAGTTTATTATCAATTAACCAATCTACAATGTCATTTATATCGTGGTTTACGGAAGAAATTAATTCTGGTAAGTTATTTAAATGTTTAATTAGACTTGTATCATCAGCAAAAAGGGTTGTCAAGAAGGATGTGGCGTTTGGGAGGTCGTTTACATAAATCAGGAACAAGATCGGTCCAAGGATCGATCCCTGTGGTATTCCACAAAGTATTGGTTGTAGTGATGAGTTGAATCCATCCAGTGTTACAAATTGTGCACGATTAGATAAGTAGTCAGAAAATAATTGCAGAGGAATCCCCCTGACTCCATAGCTTTTCAGTTTATTGATTAGGATGGCGTGATCCAGCGTGTCAAACGCTTTTTTAAGATCAATGAAAATAGTACAAGCTGACAATTTATTATCGATAAAATCACGCAGCTTTTCTACAATATCGAGAATTGCATACGACGTAGTGTATTTTTTCCTAAAGCCGTACTGGTTACTATTTAGTATGAGGTACTTATCTAAATATGATGCTAGCTGGACATATATTATACGCTCGTATAATTTACTCATAACTGGTAATAGTGAGATTGGACGGTAATTAGTTGTAAAACGCGGATCACCAGATTTATAGGCAGGTATTACTTGTGCTTGCTTGAGCGAATTTGGAAAAAAACCATTTACAATGCTTATATTTATTAATTCCGAGATATGTTCACTCAAAATACGAGCAGCCAGCTTTATAAGTTTGATTGGGCATTTATCATTTGTAGCTGGAGGCTTCTTTTATGTCTAAGATAAAATATTGCACCTCAACCGGTGTCGTTTTTATAAGTGCAAAGGAGTTCGATTTTTTATGCCTAATATGTCGCAGAGGACAACGAGGAGATATGGGAATTTCATTGGAGAGAGAAGGACCTATAGAAGTGAAAAATGTATTAAATATTTCGGCAATATCACCTGGTTCAGTGATCAATGACTCAATGTTACCATCAGACACGGATATTTTACGTGGAATGGATTTTTTCGGTGTTCGACCAAGAGCAGTATTTATAGTACGCCAAGTTTTCCGCATATTTGATTTATTTTTATCAAATTGTGATGTATAATAATCCCGTTCCGCGTTCCTTAATATTGTTGTAAGTTTATTTCTATATGTTTTATATATTAAATGGTTTTTCGGGGTTTGTTTATGAACGTATTTCGCATATAAGTTATTTTTTTTATTGATTGACTTTACCAGTGATTGGGTAAGCCAGGGTTTATGAGGCACCAGTTTTTTTGGAATTTTTTTGCGTGGGGCATGTTTTTGACATATTGCATCTAAATTTGAATAAAATATATCAAAGCGATCTCTCAACTGATTATTCGCGTTATTATAGGTCCACGTGTCAATGTCTGACAAATCAGCTAAAAATGTTGTATGATCAAAATTTGAATAATCATAAATAAAGTTCGTAGTATCAAGCCTGAAATAATTAGAATAATCTGTTAAGATCACGAATGTCGGTAAGTGATCGGCAATTTCTGTTAGGAAAACACCCTCATTAGATATCGATGTATTAATATTGGTTATGACATGGTCAAGCAAAGATGGTGGAGAGCTTTTAATGCGAGTTGGCTTTGTAATGACCTGCTTAAAACCGTTTGAGTTTATGGTTTGAAGGTAATTAAGAGTTAAATTACAAGGTTTTTTTAAATAGCCTTTATCAGCTAGCATGGATAGTAAGTTATCCAAATCATCGATAAAATTATTACGGTCAACTGTTTGGGAAACATACATACATCCTATTATTAGAGGTTTATTTGGATGGGGACGTTTTACTTCGATCCAGCAATTCTCAGGTCCCGATATTCGTAAATCAGTACGTTCAATAAAATCGAACTCATCTCGAATGAAAATTGCAGTGCCGCCTCGTTTTGTGTCCCGCCTATCCTGTGAGACCAACTCATAACCTGGAAAAGTAATTTCTGAGGGGTCCGAAGAAGTGCTCATAAATGTTTCAGAAAATGTCAACACATCGAAATCACTCGACAAAGTTTGGAAAAAATTTGATATTAAACACTTGTGTGTTGGTAGGCTTTGGCTATTGACATGAAAAACCGAGAACGACTTAGAGTTCTCTAAGTTACCGAATTCTTTATTAAAAGTATCAGCTGTGTGATAACCCCGAGAAATATTGTTATTATCTAAATTTATGTCAGGATCAATATCATTGAATGGAGAATTAGATAGATCGTCGTCGAAGTTTAAATTACAACGGGTAGACGAATCACCAAATATATCGTCATCATCACTATTAACATATCCAAAAGGAAACAGTTCCAAATAACAGTAAATGCACCACAGACCACCAACCGTGCTCAAATAGGTATCCACCTCGCTTTGGGTGAGACATGTGCCACATTGTGAGTGATATGTGAAGCCACAAAGCTCACAATGCCATTTACAATCTGAATTAGTGAACACAGAGAAGCAAAAATCACAGTGAAGATTGTCCATAGCGTTAGTTTAGTAGATTTGAGTAGGGTAGGCGGTAGGGGTAAAGAGAGAGAGTGAGGGGTGGGGGTGGGGGGTAGTTTTTTTGTAGTCGTCGGATCAAATAAGTGAACGGGGACACTCCGTAGACAATTAGTGTTGTTTACCGGAGAATCTACAGCACTAGACAGGAGTAATACAATAATTAAAATGCCCAATACCAATATCCCAACCATACATTATCCTAACAAAATATTGTAGTTTAGTTCAACCAACGTATGAAAATAAAACTAGTTCAACAAAACATTGTAGCTTAGTTCAACCAACGTATAAAAAACTAGTTCAACCAAAACATTGTAGCTTAGTTCAACCAACGTATAAAAAACTAGTTCAACCAAAAATTGTAGCTTAGTTCAACCAACGTATAAGAAACTAGTTCAACCAAAACATTGTAGCTTAGTTCCACCAACGTATAAAAACTAGTTCAACCAAAAATTGTAGCTTAGTTCAACCAACGTATAAAAAACTAGTTCAACCAAAAATTGTAGCTTAATTCAACCAACGTATAAAAAACTAGTTCAACCAAAACATTGTAGCTTAGTTCAACCAACGTATAAAAAACTAGTTCAACCAAAACATTGTAGCTTAGTTCAACCAACGTATGAAAAACTAGTTCAACCAAAAATTGTAGCTTAGTTCAACCAACGTATAAAAAACTAGTTCAACCAAAACATTGTAGCTTAGTTCAACCAACGTACAAAAAACTAGTTCAACCAAAACATTGTAGCTTAGTTCAACCAACGTATGAAAACTAGTTCAACCAAAAATTGTAGCTTAGTTCAACCAACGTATAAGAAACTAGTTCAACCAAAACATTGTAGCTTAGTTCAACCAACGTATGAAAACTAGTTCAACCAAAAATTGTAGCTTAGTTCAACCAACGTATAAAAAACTAGTTCAACCAAAAATTGTAGCTTAGTTCAACCAACGTATAAAAAACTAGTTCAACCAAAAATTGTAGCTTAGTTCAACCAACGCATAAAAAACTAGTTCAACCAAAAATTGTAGCTTAGTTCAACCAACGTATAAAAAACTAGTTCAACCAAAAATTGTAGCTTAGTCCAACCAACGTATAAAAAACTAGTTCAACCAGAACATTGTAGCTTAGTTCAACCAACGTATAAAAAACTAGTTCAACCAAAAATTGTAGGTATTAGCCCTATCGAAAGGGTTACCATGTAGCCCATTTTTTCAATTAGAAGGATAATTAAAGAGTTATCAAAAAAGAAAGACAGACATCTGGCTGTTATCTTTGTTGACTTCTTCAAGGCCTTTGATTCAGTCTCTCGCTCACGTATGTTCAGCATACTTTCATTATATGGGATTCCTGATGGAATTATTGCAGCAATCAGATCAGTATACGATGGTTCGACAACATTTGTGTCTACTGTTGACGGTGACACAGAACCATTCGAAATGTTACGGGGAGTCCTCCAGGGTGAAACACTTGCGCCATTCTTGTTCATAATTCTGGTTGACTATGTTCTACTAATGTCCTTAGATCATCATAATGATGATGGGGTGATGGTAACTCCACCTACTGGCTCCAGAAGTCGAAGAAATCCTGCCAAGTACCTAACTGATCTAGACTTTGCTGATGACTTTGGAGTACTCTCATAATCACTAGCTAGACGAACGAACAGCTCCTCAGCTCATTCGAAGAGGCTGCTTCAAGTGTTGGTCTGTTAGTTAACTCCAAGAAGGCCAAGATTTTAACAGTTAATTTGGAAAGTCCTCAGGAAAAATCTGATCGTTTGTGCATATGCTTGTGCATGTGGACGACTTCTGTTACTTGGGATCATGGATCCGGAAGTCAGGTGAGGACCTTCGAATACGTAAGGGAAAGGCACGGGCAGCCTTGAATAGGCTTTCCAGGATTTGGAAGTCACAGATAATTAATCGGAATCTTAAGGTCCGATTGTTTAGAGCAGCAATAGTCCCAGTACTCCTCTATGGGAGTCCATGCTGGCTCTAACTGATGAGGACACGAAATCTCTGTATTGTACATTTACACGAATGCTACGTCGGGGTCACTGTGTCAAGTCCAATGCTCACACATCTCCAACCAGACACTATATAACATTGGATGTGTCTCATTAGTTCCCCCAAGTTTGACACTTGAACAAAGCCGCCTCCGCTTTGCAGGAGATTGTTTTCGGAAGCAGGACAATTCGGTCCCGGACAATTCGGTCCGGACAATTCGGTCCCAAAACATGCATAATAATGGGACCGAATTCTCCGGGACCGAATTGTCCGGGACCGAATTGTCCGGGACCAAATTTAATTGGTACTATATAATGGTGAATGTTCTAGAACCTTAATATATATTATTATATGGTAGCTAGCGTATTTTTTGCTACCTAGTATTTTTTTTTTAATAAAAAAAATTTACTTTTTTTGTTTACATTATTATTTATGGTAGCTATGGTGTTTTTATGGAGCTTGTGAATTATTTACTAGCTAGTAATAGCTAGTAATATTTACTAGCTATTTAAAATGTTTAAAGCTGATTTTTTTAATATTATTGCGTAAGTATACTGTATGTGTTGTTGGTTGGTTAACAAGCCTAAATTATTATCCTACATAATAGCTGGATCTCATTCAGGGACTGTTATAATATCATCAATATTGTTGGTAATTAATATAATCAGCAACAGTTTAGGCCTAATTCTGAAATATCAATGTATTCACAATTTTTTTTATAATTTTAAGAAAATGCTTGCTAGTAAAAAAAAAACACTAGCTACACCTTAATAAGTAATATATAATAATGTTCTCGAACACTTACCAATAACAAAAATAAAAAAAGTACAGTATTTTTAAAATTAAAAAAATTCTAGCAAGTAAATAACACTAGCTACCATAACAAATATCTCTACTAATGTTCTAGAACATTCACCAATATCAAAAAAGCACTAAAAAGTTGCTATCAGGAACCGGACAATTCGGTCCCGGACAATTCGGTCCCGGACAATTCGGTCCCGGACAATTCGGTCCTAGGACAATTCGGTCCTAGGACAATTTGGTCCCGGACAATTCGGTCCCGGACAATTCGGTCCCATTTATTTAGTGTTTTGGGACCGAATTGTCCGGGACCGAATTGTCCGGGACCGAATTGTCCGGACCGAATTGTCCGGGACCGAATTGTCCTACATCCATTGTTTTCGCAGTGAGGACCAGCCTGTGCCGTGCACAATCTTGTGCTTTGGCAGCCCCATGGAGAAAATAAGCATGATGGATAGCCCATGACTTTTGTGAGATGCCTCTTAAAGGACACTGGTTTTGTAGATGCGAATAGTCTCGCGAAAGTCGTGGGGGATAGGGAGATGTGGCGGTGAATCTTTGTTAATGAGCTGGCATAGCATGCACCCTGCATTGGGCTTATCAATTGTGGATTGCATGATGGTAGCAACATATTTTTGTTAAGCCAGCATCTCAATGACACAGTTTCAAAGCAGCAGGCCGATTATAGAGTTTTAGCTGGAGATGTTCAATCAGTAGTGAGTGTAGCTGAAGATGTTCATGGTGAAGCAATGACAAATCGAGATTTATCTGTTTTAGAAGCTTACAATAACATAATAACAATATCAGAGATGATGATGGAACAGGACTTCAGCCGGTAATTGTAGAAAGTGTTGAGCCAATAATAATTGGGAAGGGGTTGTTTTATCTCTTAGGCCTACGGATTCTCATAGCATCAATCTTGAGTATGATACTCTACCGGATTCTATGGCAATCAATATGCGGGGTAAATGACCAGCAATCAATGCTAACGGAATATGGTGAACATGAATTAGTTTCCAACAGCCGGTGTGGCAGGGTGATGATGACCACGATCCAGACAGCGCAAACAGTTATAAAAATAGGGAGTCTGCGCTGTCCCATGGAAAAAACGGAATTTAAAGGTTCGATTCTCTTAAGAGCAGCAGTATTCGTATATGGGAGTCTATGCTGGCTTCTAACTGCAGAGGATACCAAATATCTGGATGGCACTTTCACTAGAATGATGCCCCGGGTTCATTGTGTCAAGTACAATGAACACATCTCCAATCAGACTCTATACAAAATTGGAGGAAACATCCATTAGTCTTCCTTAGCTTGATACTTGACCTGAACCGCCTCCGCTTTGCAGGACATTGCTTTCGCCGTGAGGACCAGCCAGTGCATAATATTGTGCTTTGGCGAATAAATAATCATGGTGGACAGCCCATGCCTTTCTTGGGACGCCTGTTAAAGGCGTATCTAAACACTGGCCTTGAAGATGCGGATGATCTAGCAAATGTAATGGGTGGTAGGGAGATGTGACAGCGCAATTTTGTTGACTACTACTACTACTACTACTAGGATCGGCATGCTGCATTGCAGCTGCATTTTTAAGAATGCTGTGCCGGCTTGTCAACAAAATTGCACCGCCACAACTCCCTATCACCCATGACATTTGCTAGATCATCCGCATCTTTAAGGCCAGTGTCCTTTAAGATGCGTCTCAAGAAAGTCATGGGCTGTCCACCATGCTTATTTACTCCATGAGGCTGCCAAAGTACAAGATTATGCACTGGCTGGTCCTCACGGCGAAAGCAATGTCCTGCAAAGCGGAGGCGATTTTGTTCTAGTGTCAAGCTTGGGGGAACCAATGAGACACCTCCAATGTTATATAGTGTCTGGTTGGAGATGTGTGCATTGTACTTGACACAATGTACCCGGCGTAGCATTCTTGTGAATGTGCCATCCAGAGATTTGGTGTCCTCAGCAGTTAGAGCCCAGCATGGACTCCCGTAGAGGAGTACTGGAACTACTGCTGCTCTAAATAATCGGACCTTAAGTTTCCGATTAATTCTAGGTGACTTCCAAATCCTGGAAAGCCTATTCAAGGCTGCCCATGCCTTTCCCTTACGTATTCGAAGGTCCTCACCTGACTTCCGGATCCATGATCCCAGGTAACAGAAGTCGTCCACATGCTCAAGCATACCATCCTTTGAGCTTATGCTCATCCGATCAGAGACTTGCTGAGGACTTTCAAAGTTAACTGTCAGAATTTTGGTCTTTCTGGAGTTAATAAAAAGACCAACACTAGAAGCAGCATGTTCTAATGAGCTGAGGAGCCGCTGGGCTCCCTCTAATGATTCTGAGAGTACTCCTAAGTCATCAGCAAAGTCTAGATCAGTTAGGTACTTGGCAGGATTTCCTCGACTTCTGGAGCCAGTAGGTGGAGTTATCATCACCCCATCATCATTATGATGATCTAAGGACATGCGTAGAACATAGTCAACCACAATAATGAACAAGAATGGTGCAAGTGTGTCTCCTTGGAGGACGCCCCATAACACTTCAAATGGTTCTGTGTCACCGTCAACAGTAGACACAAATGTTGTCGAACCATCGTATACTGATCTGATTGCTGCAATAATTTCATCAGGAATCCCATATAATGAAAGTATGCTGAACATACGTGAGCGAGAGACTGAATCAAAGGCCTTGAAGAAGTCAACAAAGATAACAGCCAGATGCCTGTCTTTCTTTTTTGATAACTCTTCAATTATCCTTCTAAGTGCCAAAATGGGCTCCATGGTCCCACGACCTTTACGGAACCCATTCTGATTTCCACGTAGCAGTCTCTCAATGGGATCCCTGATGCGATTTAATAGAATTCTATTGTATAGTTTTGCAGCAATTGAGATCAATGAGATTCCCCGAAAAGAACCATAGAGTGTTAGGTTGCCCTTCTTGGGAACTGGCACCAACTTATTTGTTTTCATTTCTTGTGGGACTCTTGTTGTACGGTACATGTCTACTATGATGGGATAGATGAGCTTTAAACACTCAGGTATTTTAAAGACCTCAGGGGGAACACCATCTACTCCACTGGCACGATTGGTCTTAATGCTCTTTGCAGCAGCCTTCACTTCTGCAAAGGAGATATCACCAATGGGAATATCTGGGAGTACAGACTCAGACACTTTTACTTCTATAAAGTTATCAGGCAATACCCTGTCATTATTGAGGAGCTTTTCAAAGTGGGCTTTCCAACCATTGAGGCGATCGGCTGGTGATTCAGCCTTAACCTTGGTGGTTGGTTGGCTTTTCCGCCCAGTAAGCAGATTGATCGATTTCCATGCCTGGGATGATTGCCTGCTGTCGTCAGCATCATTAATGGCATCAACCTGTTGGTTTATTAGCTCCTGTAGATTAACAGAGTACTGCCTGTTCAGGGACCTAGATGCAGCTTTAACTGCATTCTTGGCCGCTGTAGTCTGTTTGAGTCGGGACTCTTTCTGCGCCTTATGAAGGTCATTTCGGCACTTCTGAATTTTGTTGTCAGTCCAGGGGGCCCTTTTCCTGTTTCGAGGGTATACAGGAACTGTTTCTGCAGCTGCTAACTTAACTGCTTCTGTAAAGGCAGTATAGCCCTCACAGTGATCTGCCGCCTCAGAGGCAAGAGCCTCATACCTGTTGCTCAGCTGTAGTGTGAAGCTGGATCTCACACTTGGCTGTTGCAACAGAGAGGACCAGTCATGCCGTGGCAAGGCAGATTTCGTTGTTCTGCTAGCACGCAGACTAAGTCTTACCTTGGCCACAATAAGGCGGTGATCACTGGAGAAGGGTCGAAGTGTAAATGCATTACAGTCTTGTATAGAGCTCCTGTATTTCCTACGAAACAGAATATGGTCTATCTGGGACTTGTGACCACTGGGTCCACTATGAGTCCATAGCTTTCCAGTTCGCTTCTTGAACTGGGTTCCAGCCGAAAACAATCCATTTCCAGAGATAAAATCCTGAAGATGGACAGAATTTCGGTTAACACTATTGCTATAGACCCAGGGCGATGTAGGTGATTGATGCAGACTTGCATTAAAGTCTCCCAGGAATGTTAAGAATGCATGCTGATCCACTCCATCAGTTGCTGCTTGTAGATTGTGGTAGAAATTTTCCACCTCCTCTACAGGGGCAACACTAGTTGGAGAGTAGCACACAATCAGAACCACCTTAGGAAACTTCTTAGCCAGTCTTCCAGAACATGAGAAGTGGCAACGGATGATGCGGTTAGAGATTTGGTCTATTTTGTCCAATGCTGCATGTGCAGTTGGATTCATCAATAGACCAATTCCACCATTGCCACTATCATCTGCTGACGCGAGGGCGAGTCGCCAACCGCCCCCCATGTCCTTAATCAGAACCTCATCAGTCTGTCCAGTCTGCATTCGGTGCTCTTGAACACCCACTGCGCTAAGAGAAAGCTTATCTGCCAAGGCAGTCAGCTCACCTTGTCGCATTGGGGACCCGAGTGTTAGGGTGTTTACTGAGGCTAGTCTAGTGACTTGCCTCAGATTCACCAATGGCTTTGTTGGTCGGGGTGGAACATGAGAGTAGCCTCCAACTCCAGAATCCCTCTCCCCATCACAATCTGGCCTCCCTGGTGACCCAGGGTTTGGGCCAGAAAGGTCATCAGGAAAGGGACTCAAAGAATTGTTGGCTGCTCTCTCTCCAGTAGGGGGTGAGACAGGCAGCCGGTCAGGAGTTAACTGACGCCTGTGAGGCCGATTGTGTCCGGTAATTCCACTGGCCTCTAGTGGCCGGACCTCCGCATTGCTAATGTAATCCATAGTGGGGGTTGGGGGGTGCTTTTTTGCCGAGTCAGCTCTCGGGGCAAATACCACACCCTGGTTTGCCATTCCACAGGGTGGGTGTCGCAATGGAGTCAGATATGAGGCCCATCACCCATATCTACTCTGGCGTACATGACCCACCATTGGCTGTTGCAGCTCATCCGCTGGGTCATGCCCTGTACCCTTGCTGCCAGGTGCAGGTCGCAGTGAAGTGCCCTCAGAGTGGACATGAGAACACTCTACTCCTAACCAGCCATTGGTAGATCACCATCTGCCTGGTCAGGCCATATACCCCTGCAGCCAAGTATATGGGTCCTTAATCCAGGACCAAGGGCGTCCTTATCCCAGAACGAAGGGGGTCCTAGTTACAGGACCAGATTTGCCCTAGTAAGAGGGTCTATGCAGCTACAGGTGGCACCTCCTTTATGCTGCATGGAGGTGGCAAGTTTTCTTGATCAATGACCTAGAATACCTGACCTGACCTGATTTTGTTGACAAGCCGGCACAGCATTATTAATATATATGTAATACATAATAATGCAGTTGCAATGCTGCATGCTGATAGTAGAAGTAGTAATTATAAAAATAATGGTAATATTACAGTGTTTCTAATATAAGAGCTTTGCTTTATTGGACCCTTAGACCCACTAATAAGTCATTTAATGGGCCAGACTGTATCTGATAAAACCCCACATGCTAAAGATAACCCCCCTTAATTATTGTATGTTCTAACCTAACTATTGGGTTTCACAATCTGGCAAAACAACAGATATCAATTTAAATGGTCTAAAATGCGATCTACCTCTAGAAATATGTGCCCAAACAAATCATACGTTATTTTAGATTATATTTAGTCAAAAATTAGATCGCATTACTCAAGATTTCTTAGAATTACCGACGATTAGGCCTACACCACTCAATTCGAAAGATCTGCAATAACATAAAAAAGGGAAATAAATACAAGATTAAAAACAAATGAGATTCAGTTTACAAAACCACATAACAAAGTAAATTATATTAGTAACAATAACGAAAATAATGGATGCTTTGTGTTCATCATAAATGTATGTGTCTGTTTGTATGTCCATGATTCTTTATATGGACCGTGTGTTCCTTTTTATTTATTTTTATTTTTTTATTTGGGGGGGGGGGGGGGGTTATTTTTATTTTATTTTATTTTTTGCGTGGATAATATCTATATCGAGTGTGTGTCTAAGCCTGGTCCCTGTGCAAAGATATTAATTATAATTATTGGTATAATTTAATATGTACGCTAAGTTACATATAGTACAGGTACCTGTACAGTACATAGTGGTACACCTAGTGCATCACGGCTACTGAATATTGGTTTTATTAATTTATCAGTTGGTGCTACCGTAGCATTTCAACTGCCTTCAGCCAGTTCTCTGGCTGAAGTTCCAAACCAATTATACAAATGAATTCTGGGACTGAGGTTAGCTATAGTTCATAGGCTGAGGTTAACAAAAAAATAGTCCTTGGGCTTCAAAATTCAAGTCTTTGGTTCTCATACATAGGCTGTCGCCTATGTTTGAAGTCTAATAAATCAGTAGTCTTCATGAAATGAAACTAAACTTGGTGATGTAGTCTATCGAATGTCTGAAATAGAATTTGCGATAAAGGAGTCAGCAGTTCTCAGTCTGCCTTAGAAAGCGGACCCCAGCTGTTTAAATATTAGTAAAGTATATCAAAAATGTTATAAATATTAAATTATTTAATTTGAAGGCGAAACTTCATAAAGTTAAAAAGGCGAAAAGAGATAAAATAAAGGAAGAAAAATGCCGTGTGCTAACCGCGGCGAGGGCTAAAGAAGGAAAACAGCGTGGGAACGAAAGGGAGTTCAGTAAATGGCTAAATGATAAAAAGAGGATGAAGAGGTACAATGAGAAAATGGCAGAATTTATGCAAAGAGAGTTGGAGCAGAGTCTTATATGGCATGACAGGGACATGTGTGACAGGGCGTTCATGTAAGTGTGACAGGGCGTTCATGTAAGTGTGACAAGGCGTTCATGTAAGTGTGACAGGGTGTTCTGTAAGTGTGACAAGGCGTTCATGTAAATGTGACAGGGCGTTCATGTAAGTGTGACAGGGCGCTAGGTCGTTCATGTAAGTGTGACAGGGCGTTCATGTAAGTGTGACAGGGCGTTCATGTAAGTGTGACAGGGCGCTAGGTCGTTCATGTAAGTGTGACAGGGCGTTCATGTAAGTGCGACAGGGCGTTCATGTAAGTGTGACAGGGTGTTCATGTAAGTGTGACAGGGCGCTAGGTCGTTCATGTAAGTGTGACAGGGCGTTCATGTAAGTGTGACAGGGTGTTCGTGTAAGTGTGACAGGGCGTTCGTGTAAGTGTGACAGGGCGTTCATGTAAGTGTGACAAGGCGTTCGTGTAAGTATGTCAGCGTGTTCATGTAAGTGTGACAGGGCGTTTATGTAAGTGTGACAGGGCGTTCATGTAAGTGTGACAGGGCGTTCATGTAAGTGTGACAGGGCGTTAATGTAAGTGTGACAGGGCGTTCATGTATGTGAGCGGATTCAATTCCGCCTCACCAACCCCCATAAAGTTGGGAAAGGGCGCCTCTAATCAATATTGGGGAGTACGAGATTGATTACCAATCAACCTCGTATCACCCCCAATAAACGGGGACGACAAACCCCAAAGGGCTGTACACAATGGAGGTCTGAGGTTAAACCTCCGGGAGAAGAAAGTGACAGTAGCGAGGGGGGGAAGCACTCACACAGAGGTGGGAGGCGAGAATTAGGTTATCTACCAAAGGGGGGACAGGAAAGGCATCAGCTGAATAATAAGGCCAACGTGGTGTGGTATATTACCGGTTGGTGTTTAGTTTACAGTTCAGTTTACTCAGTAGTTTGCTCAGTCACTTAGGGCAGAACGGTGACACTTTAAGACCGTCACCGCCGTCACCAATACACATTATCATTACCGGTATACTGTGCTGTCATTACTCTGTCTATCTTATTAACATACATTTATCTTATCAATAATACTGGAAGAACAACAAACTCTTTTCTTTCATTCACACGGCGGGGATGCGTATATAAACCCAAACTGGTCGGGATCC
>JAUCBJ010007720.1:0-129513 GCA_032718475.1 Nemertoderma westbladi
TTCAAACCACTTTAACATAAGTCACAATCGTTATTGGTAACCTTTCTCTCTTACCTTCGGTATATCAAGAATATTGGGTTGCGGGGTTATTTATCGTTATTCCAAATATAATAATTCATCAACCATATTATGAAGAACTGACAGTAAATAGCAGTATAAAACAACAACTGAACAGTTAGGTAGATCGGTACATCAGTACCGGTATGTCAGCAGTGAGATATTTACAGTTAAAGGATATATGCCCTTTATAATTAAACCTACTAGTGTAAGACTAAAAAGCAGTACAGCCCAAAATACTTCCAAGCCGTTCTTTCTTTGGCTCAAGACTGAATGTAAACACTGCACATAGGCATTGCGTCATTTCTCGGAAATTTTCTGTACAAGGAGCCACAAAAACGCTCTCATTGGCTGACTGAACTGAGAGACGCCGTAGAACAAAGGAAATCAACACGTATGAATGTCAGCTGTTAACCGTAGTCATAGTAACTACTGTTCAAGAGTAGCTATCACCCTTTTGCGTCACGAATTGCCATAGAATCATAAAATATGCCTTTCATAGTACAAATACGGAGGAAATAGGTCTTAGATCCTCTAAAAACACAGATACAGCAATAATACGGTCTCTTACACTTATTAAATCAACTACGGAGTATTTTAATGTAAAAGATAATAAAAATAACGGGGCAATTCAGCAAAGGCTTTTACAGACTTTGTGTACTCTCAGAATCACTAGAGGAAACCCAACGGCTCCTCAGCTCATTGGAACAGGCTGCTTCTAATATTGGTCTTTTTATTAACTCCAAAACGACCACAATTTTGACAGTTAACTTTGAAAGTCCTCAGCAAGTCTCTGATCGGATGAGCATAATCTCAAAGGATATTATGCTTGAGCATGTGGACGACTTCTGTTGCGTACGATTATGGATCCTAAAGTCAGGTGAGGACCTTCGAATACGTAAGGGGAAGGCATGGGCAACCTTGAATCGGCCTTCCAGGATTTGGAAGTCACATAGAATTAATCGGAAACTTCAGGTCCGAATACTTAGAGCAGCAGCAGTTCATGTACTCCTCCTCTATGGGAGTCCATGATGGGATCTAACTGCTGGGGACACCAAATCTCTGGATGGCACATTCGCAAGAATGTTACGCCGGGTTCACTTTGCAGGACATTGCTTCCTCCATGAGGACCAGCCATTGCATAATCTTGTGCTTGGCGGCCTTATGGAGTGAATAATCATGGTGGACAGCCCATGACTTTCTTGAGACACATCTTAAAGGACACTGGCCTTGAAGATGCGGATGATCTAGCAAATGTCATGGGTGATAGGGAGTTGTTGTGGCGGCGAAATTTTACGACAAGTCGGCACAGCATTCTTAATATATATATGTAATTTAGGTAAAATGGTGAAAAAAATCGAGACTTGAAAAATATCGAGAGTAAAAATAACGAGAGTAAAAATAACGAGAGTAAAAATAACGAGAGTAACAATATCGAGAGGAAAAAATGGGGAGTGCTGAAAATTAAGGTGATTAAAAAATATCGATATTAACGCGAGAAGAAAAATATCGAAAATAACTATCGAGTGTTGAAAAATATCGAGAGTAAAAATATCGAGTGTTGAAAAATATCGAGGGTAAAAATATCGAGTGTTGAAAAATATCAAGAGTAAAAATATCGTGTGTTGAAAAATATGGTGAGTAAAAATATTGCATTTTGCGTGAGCATTTTATTTAGAATTATGGGACAATATTGCAGTGCATGGGTTACAACAGTGCAAGTGCAAATAAATGGCATTAATACACCTTGGGTACCCATTTACCAGATTTATTATACTAGCTAGTTTTTGCTATTTTTTAAATAAATATTATAGAAGAAGTGCTAGCTATCAATTTTGATAAATATTTTTGTTCTACAACATATTTTTTAGTTCTAGATCACATTTTTTATAGTAGCTAGTATTTTCTACTTCGTTTTATAAATGTTATAGAACACGTGTAAGCTACCAATTTTGAAAAATATTTTTGTTCAAGAACACATTTTTTGTTCTAGAACATTTTTAGGAAAAATATTATCATACAACCCTAATTAAAAAAAATTGTTACTCTCGATATTTTTACTCTCGATATTTTTACTCGCGATATTTTTCAACACTCGATATTTTTACTCTCGATATTTTTAACTCTCGATATTTTTCAACACTCGATAATTTTACTCTCGATATTTTTACTCTCAATATTTTTAACTCTCGATATTTTTACTCTCGATGTTTTTCAACACTCGATATTTTTACTCTCAATATTTTTCAACACTCGTTATTTTTACTCTCGATATTTTTCAACACTCGTTATTTTTCCCATCCTTGTACCAGACCGGCGTCTCTTCCGGACATCTCCCCGGATATATCACCGTCCGCTCTTCCCCACCCTCGTACCGGACCGGCGTCTCTTCCGGGCATCTCTCCGGATATCTCGCCGTCCACTCCCCCCTTGCTGTTGCTTCTCGTCCTGTCACTTCTATCAACGGCATTTCTCTGGACTTATCCTCCACCCTTTCCACTATGCGTGGTTCCAGATCCATACCCGCCCCCGACTCCTGATATCCTACCCCAGGCCGCTTCTCATATGGGATCTCCCCGTCGCCCGTCTTTGACTTCTGCTCTACTTCCTCAATGGTACCAGACAGCATGCATCCAGATGTTTCGGGTTTGTGAAATGGATTGCTGGATTTAATAGGCCCAGTAGGCGTCCATCCAAATGGCGTTAGGATCGCCACTGGGTCTCGCTCCTTATTGTTCCCAAATATCGTCTCTAGCCTCTCATGGGCTGTCGGGCAATCCATCCTGACTATCAGAGACACTTTCGGCATATCGAGGTCTGGTGTCGACAGGTCAATCGAATCCAGGTGCCGATACTGTTCGACTTTGATATTGATATTTGTATATATATGTATATGTATATATATATATATATGTATATATATGACCCGCCAACATTCGAAAAACAACGTTAGAATAACCTTTTCGCATCATTGTTATAACAATGCTATGATTCATCCCCAATGTAAATTCATTTACAATGAAAATATTCTGATTTGATCATTTCGATAACATTGGAAATACATTATAATATCAATAGTATGGAATATAGTATTAGAATATCATTCAAAATATGTTGCGATTATATGTGTTAAATAATAAACATTGCTGTTCGAATGTATTCTGAATGTCATTTCACTATCTGAATTTTAATATTAGTATTTAAATATTATTTTAGATTATTTCAATATTAAAATGTAAAATTTTGGGTTTTTCTCAAATAATTTGTCTCATTGCACTATTGCACAACTTTTTAGCAGCATTAAATTTCAAATACAAAATTAATCCTCGGATACTTCTGGTTTGCAGGGCCGTGAAATCGCGCAATGCATTATGGTCTTTGTTTACCTTTTTCCCTGAGCCCAGAACATCGGCTGTGGAATTATATTTGTGAATAATATTTGTCAGAGATTATACAGTATATTAACGATCAGTCGAATAGTACAGTAGGCCTACACCGCAATAAGGTCAGAGCATCCGAATCCAGTCTCCCTTAACCGTGGCTGAATGATCGCGCATAGGCTGGCTTCGGCTAATGTAACTTTATGTGTATCAAATACTTGTTATAGGCTAAAGTCGATTTATAACCTAGAAGACACCTAAAATTGGCAGGTTAAACTGCTAAAGGTCTAAAAGCGCGAACAACGATGATTTTTCATTTCAGGTCCGGTAGGGTTGAGTTGTTAGGCAAGTATCGGTATGTCAGGTATCTGATTTTTCAGACAAATGGAATAACAGAATCGGAAACTCATATCTCTACATACAGCACTGGTAATAAATAATATTCGGCTCTTTCACATACAATCACAGGATGAATAAAAAGTAGACTTAAAATTCACGTCTCATGATTCAAGTATCTTTGTTTCCATTGGATTATTTAAATATTCTACAGTAGTAAGCTACCAGTCTACCGGTGAAGTGGTTAAGAAAAAGCTGATAAATACTGCATATAATTCAATTGTTTGGTCAAATAACAAGTGCAACCAATCATGGTAGACAATTTAGTCTCCCCCTTCCCTTGTCAAGGGGTTAACATATTAAATATACCCTTGCCCTATCGTGAACAAAGGCAATAAAAAGCATCGAGAATCGATAAGAACCATCGGCCTATTTCCTTTGTAAACTATTTTTGAACTCTAAACATTATTAACACATTATAGCGCCCGCAACGCATGAAGTGAATAATATGTAGTCTTAGCGTATTCCTCTATATAGAGTATACATAGGTATAGGATGCATTACTGTTGAAAGCATTTGATGGTTGTGGGTTGTCTATTGAACATACCGTATTGTCTTATTTTAGTACTGACTCGCTTGGAATATGTAGGCCTACTAATGATAAACGCGACGTATAGGCATAGTTATGGGTAGCACCTACGCGTAGTTATACGTAGCACCTACGCGTAGAACCTACGCGTAGTTAATGTTAAAACTCTGAAACTGGTGATATATGACCCCATGTTGCGAACTACGCGAAGCTACGCGAGGCCTACGCGTAGATCGAAAAGATTTACACATTATTATTAAATTATTTATTTTAATAAATAACACCTCCATCGTACTGTACTCTGTTGTACATATACAGTAGGGCCTACTACCGGTACACATTTTACCGGTAAATAGGTTGTAGATAAAACAATATAAGCTATATTTAAAATCAGCAATGTGCATATTGTACAAAATATACATTCGGTACCTCAAACAGAAGCCCAAAGAGTTAGAACCACAATCCATTATCCATCTTCTGTAGCAAAAAAAAGTTTTTCGGCATCGCATCTACGCCTGCCTTGGGTAGGGAAAACGGTTTGCGGCATTTAGGGCAGGTTAACGAGGCGCCGAAACGGGAAGTTTTACACCAGGAATCGAGGCAGGATGAGCAGAATGAATGCATACAGGGTAGCCAGACAGGGTCGCGTTTACCGGTGTAGGCCTCGTAGCAGATGTAGCACGTCATTGATTCTCTTCGGATTAAGAGTTTATCTGAACTTTTACGTTTAATTAATTGGGATTGAGATTTCTCCCTAGAAGAGATACAAATTGAAAGTTATGTACTTATGTTTCTGTTGTAGTTCAGTTCAGACCTTCCTATTTACACAGTACTGTACCGGTACAGGCCTATATGGCGCCTTCCTGTGTAGTGTAACGGTAGGCCTACCGTTATATATTCTATACAACACGCGTTTATTAATACTATTTTGTAAATGCTGAATGTTCGTTCGTTCGTTCTATGTTTATGTCTATAATGAATGTGGGTTTAACATGTCATTCATACTCTAGTATGTAAAATAGCAGCTTATAAAAGTACAGAAACCTAACACTAAGTAGTACAGTATAAGCATTACTGACTGTACAGTGTACAGTACTACAGTTAATGATTGCGGTCTACCTACTGCAGTCAGTAGTTGTTATACCATTACAATTGTTGTCGAAACTCGAAATGATAATCAGACCCGATTTGTAGGCCACTGAACTTATTAGCGGTCGATTTACAGATTTAATTGGCTAAGGCCAATGTTTTACTGTTGGTGTGAATGAATAATATAATTTGTGCTGCAGATAACTCGCCCAACACCCAATGAAGAACCCCGATTCCGATTCCACCTCCAAGCTCAACGCCCCGTAATTGCGATTCTCGTCGGAAACTCGGCATCTGTTCTCGGTACTTTTGATCCAACTACATAGGGGATTTATGATTTGCTTGATGATCCACCGCCTTAGTCGCTCCGCTAAGCAATAAACGAGGAAGCAATAATAATATATACTGTATTCCCCGAGCGTTTCGAACTTTATACTTTGTTGATGCGTTTAATTATATTTTATTCTAAGAAGAACCCAAAATCAGTCCAATAATGACTGGTTGAACCTTTTACTCTTATTATCAACTACAGTACAGTATAGACGACTTACTGGCACTAGTGGTACTGTACTATTACTGTACGAGGTGAAGAAAAACATCAATTCGGATCTATTAATAAATTCTCACGATTTGGTCGCGGGAACTGTCCTCGCTGATCTGGCTGTTCCGGTTCTCCGGATTGACTCAGTTAGTTGAGTTCCTTCAACATATAAGTTGGAGTCCTTATCATTTACCTGATAATCACTGAGTCTTTGAACGGAACCTAGAAATATATATTGGATTCGAATGTACCTGAACCGCTGATTAGTTCCATAACATATTCATAACTAATAACAATGCCATCATATCTCACCTGTGGAATGCCGCCGTCCGTATCCTGTTCTATAACTCCTCCCTTTATAACGTTCGGCTGTATCTGTTTCGTAGTTTTGGGCTGAAGAGACGCGCGGTTTCGAAGTGACACTGTTGCCATGGCGACTACTCCTGATCTCGAAATCGGGTTGCCTAGTTACCCCTTCGATATGCGGTCTGCTTGGCAGTAGAGCCGTTCCTAAGTGCAGCGATCGATTCCTTGTGAAGGCCATCACATCGTGAGTAACTTCTTGGTAAAGTAAAAAAAAAAAAACAATACCCTATAATGTACAATAGTTTATTCACCAGCGTGTACTGGTCCAAGATACCAAACCGCAACCATATTTTTGACAAATTAATTATTTTCACAGCTCTATCATTTTTCACGGAGACAAAAATGTCATATATTTTCTTATAGAATATAGGCTTAGCTTTCTTTTTTGTGTATGGCGGTTAGGTTTTAGGGTTAGGGTTGCGATACATACTTGTTGAGCTTGATATTATATTTGTTTTTGTTTGTTTTGATTGTGTCCTTTGATGGCGCGCAAGGGGGTGAGTACTATTTTTGGCTAAATGTCCTCACTAATGAGCTTGAAGCAAAAGAATTACTCTCTAATATTCACAGTGATTTCAGGTGTGTCTATAGAATCAGCAAACTGGTGGATAATCCTTCAATAGTCCGTGGCGCTGGTGGTGTGCGCCTTTTCTATTAGACCATTCCTCTCAGGCTGTGTCTTGGATTTAGACCCTACCAGTTTTTCTGATCACTTACCTATATCTGTTGAGATCCAATTACCCGCGGTCACTTCTACCCCCACATCTAACAATATGCAAGGTCCGTCAGAAAATATACCGAAAATTAACTGGTCCAAGATGTAACAATTTTTAAAGCTTCTTATAAGTGCAACATTTTCAGTACTTCATAGCCTAATCACACAATTATTGGGTATCAATTGTCTGTGGAGCACTTAATATCTGGTGTAATTTCGTTTCAATATGTTTTTGATTGGTTCACAATCCTTTACCATAAGTTTAGTGCACAGTTTTATTTTAATTCCACCAATATGTCGAATTCCAGTACCTTGGATCATGGATAGAGAGTAGCAAAAAGGACATAGAAGTTAGGAAAGCAAAGGCTTGGGTAGCTCTATCAAAAATGGATACCATCTGGAAATCAGATCTCTCCAGGCACCTGAAGACTAAGTTCTTTCGAGCCACAGTGGAAAGTGTATTTTTATACGGGGGTGAGACCTGGACACTGACTAAATCACTTGAACAACGAATTGATGGTTGCTACACAAGACTACTAAGGGCAGCCCTAAACATCAGCTGGAGACAACACATGACAAACGCCGAGCTTTATGGTACAATACCACCTGTATCAACCACCCTCCGTGAACGCAGATTAAGATTCAGTGGGCACTGCTGGCGAAGTAAAGACGAGGTCATACCAGATCTACTTCTCTGGCAACCAACTCATGGAAAGCGTAGTCGTGGACGACCGGCCATAACATATATAGATCAACTTGAAAGGGATATTGAACTTGGAGAAACAAAATTGCAACAACTATGGAGAATCGGGAAGCCTGGAAGGATCTCATTTCCACTCACCGAGTTCGCTCGACCTAGTCTTGTAGTAGTATGTCGAATTAGTTGATTGTATCTTTATTTTTTATTTTTATTATGTTTTTTTAAGCTTGTATGTTATATTGACCTCTGTGTTTAATGTAGGATATTATTTTTAACTGAAATGTGCAAATAAATTCAAATGCCAGCCTGCCTGGTGTAACCTTTCAAAAAAAAGGTTCTATAATATTTTTGTAGTTTATGGGGTGTAAGACTCGCGTGTGTTTACCTTTAGTTAAAAGGTTACAAATGTAATTTTAATTTAGTAAAATATCGGTAGAATAAATGGCCTCCATCGAACGATAATTCTTGCAATATTTGAACGCCCATATCTCAGCTGTTTCTAAAGGAATCTCAGACATTGTTACATCTTTAGAATCCTTTGTAATAATTTCTTAATTAATAATAAATAAAATTAATAAAGGCAGCGATACTAAGGGTGCATTCAGGCACAATTTTAACAATTTTAATTTATAAAAAATACAATTTTAAAACACTTATAAAAAAATATAAAGACACAATCGAACGAAGACACAATGACACGGACCCCCGGGGGGGGGGTCCGTGTCATCAGAAGATGATACTACAGTATATTACTCGTCATGGTGTATATATAATTATTATTAATATCTAGTCGCCACCCTTATTGATTCATCAGAAGTAACTCATTCGCGAAAATTGTTCAAAAATTTTTTATCAAAAGGTAAATGATTCCTATATTATAAATGAAAACACCCACCTGTAATTTTGCGTTAAAGTTAATTAATTAATTAATGTTAATTAATTTTTGTAATGATTAATTGCATTAATATAAGAATTTATTTCACAATTAAAAGTTCCATTTATAAATAGCATTGTGGTATTTTTATAGGATGAAGTTTAAACCAAGTTATGTTCGCTAATAAATACTATATATATTTTAATAAAAACCTGTAAATATATTTAATATAAATTTTAAAAATGCACCAATACAATACAATAGAGTAGCGTTGTGTGGCAATCGTAATATAGTGTGGGCCTAGTTCATATAAGCATGTGGTAGATTGGCAAATATTGCATAAACCATTCTTCATATGCAGTTCAGTTTAGTTAGTTTCCAATGGGCGGGGCGTGTGAATTATTAACATGTATTGGTATTTTTTATGCCAACAGCCCAGCGGCCAGTATCATTATAGTGAACCAAGGCACTGTTACTTACGGTAGCAGTAGTGTACATGCATGCTCAGTTGGCTAAGGACTAATAATGTATAATTTATTATAATTGAATTTTAACTGCTACCAAATAGTGGCATTAAACAGATTCTTCGCCAACTACGTGGCTCGCCCCACAACTGAAACATTGGAACTAAATTCGCATCCATTGGAACTAAGTTCGCATGCATTGGAACTAAATTCGTTTTAGTTTTTCTCTAGTTATTGGAACTAAGAACGCCTAAATTGGAACTAAATTCGTTTCCATTGCAACTAAATTCGCATGAGGCTTAAATTGGAACTAATTACGGGGAATCAAATTTGCCGAAGGAACGTGTTTCAGCGACATAAAAGCATAAGGGATATAAGGCTATTTTTATTCTTGAATTTTTACTTTTTCGCTCGAATATATCCAAAACTCGAGAGAAAAAGGAGTAATTTTTCCCTTGAGAAAAAAGTAACGAAAAAGTCTTTTCGCGACGATAAAGTAAAATATAATATTTTCTGTGGAATTTCTTAAATGTGTTCAAAGGGCACCAAAGTATAAAATTTGAGCAAAATCCATTCACACACTCAAAGTTTTAGCAACCTTAGTGTCTGCAAGGCGTACTCCAAAACGGAACTCATACCTTTTCTTCATTTCTGATTTCATATTCGAGTCATTTTTCATGTTTCGCGGCATTTTTCTTTCTGTCCGTCGGTCAAAATATTAGAAAACACACAACTTAGTGAAAATTGTTGTGTGAAAGTTATGTGGGTTTTGCTGGTCGCTGAATTCATTTCCGATGTCAGATTTTACCTTTGATTGCATCCTGTCGGTCTGTTTGACGGCCTGTCTTTCAAAATATAAGCAAGCATACTGCCACCCTGAAGGACTCCCCATAAGACTTCGAATGGATATGTGTCACCATCAGCAGTAGACACAAATGTGGTGGAACCATCGTACATTGATCTGATAGATAACTGCAATAATTTCCTCAGGAATCCCATATGCTGCCAGTATATCGGACCTAAATAATCGGACCTTAAGTTTCCGATTAATTCTCGGTGACTTCCAAATCCTGGAAAGCCTATTCAAGGCTGCCCATGCCTTTCCCTTACGTATTCGAAGGTCCTCACCTGACTTCCGGATCCATGATCCCAGGTAACAGAAGTCGTCCACATGCTCAAGCATACCATCCTTTGAGCTTATGCTCATCCGATCAGAGACTTGCTGAGGACTTTCAAAGTTAACTGTCAGAATTTTGGTCTTTCTGGAGTTAATAAAAAGACCAACACTTGAAGCAGCATGTTCTAATGAGCTGAGGAGCCGTTGGGCTCCCTCTAGTGATTCTGAGAGTACTCCTAAGTCATCAGCAAAGTCTAGATCAGTTAGGTACTTGGCAGGATTTCCTCGACTTCTGGAGCCAGTAGGTGGAGTTATCATCACCCCATCATCATTATGATGATCTAAGGACATGCGTAGAACATAGTCAACCACAATAATGAACAAGAATGGTGCAAGTGTGTCTCCTTGGAGGACGCCCCATAACACTTCAAATGGTTCTGTGTCACCGTCAACAGTAGACACAAATGTTGTCGAACCATCGTATACTGATCTGATTGCTGCAATAATTTCATCAGGAATCCCATATAATGAAAGTATGCTGAACATACGTGAGCGAGAGACTGAGTCGAAGGACTTATAGAAGTCAACAAAGATAATAACCAGACACCTGTATTTCTTTGTTGATAACTCTTCGATTATCTTTCCGAGTGCCAGAATAGGCTCCATTGTCCCGCGACCTTTACGGAACCCATTTTAGATATGGGTGTTCGAAAGTTTCATGGTTTTGCTTGCTATGCCGGCCATTTAATAAATGCACAATATTCTGGAACATTTTGTTTACCCATTTGGTAGCACGGGCAACAATGCAATACCGCTTTAATTATATACTATTACGTAGCTATTCATATATAAACAAATGTTCTATAATATGGTTTATTTATAAACAGAGTAAATGGCGGTAATGATGTCAGCCGTAATGCGTTAACGTCCTACAATGCAAGGTTATTATGTGAATAGAATAGCTATTTAAGAGGTGAAAGTAGGCTTGTCGAGCGTAGCGAGACAAATAAGAAAGCAAGACAAAAAATGTTACTTTTTGCCACCACATACGTCATTTTATTTGTTGTAAGTCTTCTCACTTTTATCTGGGCCTATTTCAGCATAAATATCGTCAATCGAAGCTTCTTCCATAGTGAAATACGGGCATTACTACACATTGGGTAACTATATTTTGACCAATTATGTCATATAAAAAGGATTGTATCATGAGGTTTTTTTTCTAGAACAAATATTCAGCCTTCTGACAGTAGTATGTTTTTACGTATTCCGTATTTTTTCCAAAAAATTTTCTATAAAAAAAATGTGTTCTAGAACAAAAATATTTATCAAAATTGATAGCTAACACGTGTTCTATCATGGCCTACTATATATACGGCCTAACATGTTGTCGATTTGGCCTTAAAAAAAGAGGCCAGTTTTTTTTACACTCTTTTGATATTTTGATATAGGGAGAGTTCTATAAATTTTCATTTGCTGCAATTTGGTCAATGGACGTAATTGAAGTTTCTTCGTTAAGCAAGATACTAAATTATATGGTAGCTAGTGTTTTAGGTAGGTTTAGCTAGTAATTTCGACACTGGTTCCGACATCCTACTTCCCTTTATAAATATTTTGTAGTAGCTAGTTCTTATTACTATTTGTATAGAAAATGTTCAAGAAGATGTTCTTTCAGGATCTTTATGAGATAAAATAAGAGTACTGGGGAAGGAAACTGGAGACGTTGGGACTGAAACTCACTGACGCCCAATTCCGTGTTTCGGTTGCCACACGCCTCGGTTGCAAGGTAACCGATGGTCTGTCAAGTCGGAGAAGCCGCCCATGTGAAGAATACCAGGATTTCACTTTTCGGTCGACTTTTTATTGGTAATTTATATATGAAGATTTTTTATTTTTATAAATTTAACTTTATTAAGTGTTTTATAGCGTTTATTCTGTCTTATAACCTGTACAAATACTAATTCGTTTATTGTTTTGGTTAGATTCAGCCCTTCTGTAACCTTTGCTTTTGGTGAAAACCTGGTATTATTCACATGGGGGTAACTGCAAAGTGAAATATAACGGCAGAATGTCTGGTATTCTTCATATTGGCCGATAAGCGCCGGGAGGATGGCACGTCACTCTATGTTGAACGACATAGTGCGGCGAACCATGGCATCCTGTGGGGTTCCAGCCTTACTGGAGCCACAGGGGTTGTGCATAAACGATGGGAAGCGAGTCGACGGCGTCACCCTCGTCCCGTGGAGCCGCGGCCGCATGCTGACTTTGGATGTGACCGTCGTTGACCCCCTCGCACCCAGTCATCTCGCTGCGAGTGCAGCGGCCGGCCGCCGTGTTGTCGAGGAGGCGGAGAACACGAAGATCGCGAAGTACGAGGAACCAGTCGACCGAGGCTACCTATTCTACCCGGTAGCCTTCGAGACCCTCGGTCGACCCCGCCCTGAGACGGCTGCATTCCTAAAGGAGGTGGGCAACCGCCTCAAAGCAGTCACTCAGGAGCCGAGATCCCATCGGTTCCTCCCCCAACGCATCCTCATAACCATCCTGATCGGCAACACGGCCTCCATCCTCGGGACCGGCGTGCAGTGGTCTCTACGATCTCCTCTCTGTTCCCCCAGCCCCGCACCCATCGCGGGCCAGACTGTTTGACTTTTAATGTTAGATATTATTAGTTGGCAGGCTTTGTGTTTGTTTGTGCTATTGCTATTTCTGTAGGTAATAATGTCAATTAAGTGTAATATATTTTACAAAGTATTTAGCGGAGTAAAAAATTAGTAATTGACTTATAAATCTACGTAAGCCCACAACTATCAAGGACAAAACATTAATACAACTTGGACGCATTTAAATAAATTTCTTACAAAGCCATAGAAAGCATGCCATTTCAAAATTCATCAGGGCATTTTGCCCTGAGGGCATTTTGCGCTGAGGGCAGTTTGCCCTGTCATTTCAAAATTCAGGGGGCATTTTGCTCTGAGGGCATTTTGCCCGGAGGGCATTTTGCCCTGAGGGCAGTTTGCCTTGTCATTTCAAAATTCAGGGGGCATTTTGCTCTGAGGGCATTTTGCCCTGAGCGCATTTATTAGGAATATTACCGCTCTCATGTATATGACCATCCTTGCTGCCCATTACTAACTAACAGATTACCGTGGTATGGTAGTGGTTGGCCTATAATGTCTGAAACTAATCAGGAGGATATAATTAGGTATTACTTCAGTAGTGGCTTTGATTATAAGGAAATAATGCCATACTGGTATTCTTCCTGGTCAAGGTAGCAGCAGTCTGACCAGTTGTCATATACATTAGGCCTATAAATGCCCCCAGGGCAAAATGCCCTCAGGGCAAAACACCCTCAGGGCAAAATGCCCTGATGAATTTTGAAATGGCATGCTTTCTATGGCTTTGTATGAAATTTATTTAATTGCGTCCAAGTTTTATTAATGTTTTGTCCTTGACAGTTGTGGGCTTCCGTATAAATCTAACTTGAAGACAAAAAATCTGATAATTATTATAATATAATTCTTATTAAGATATTATATCTTACACATATTATCTCACGCATATTACATGTCGAACGTCTACCGGTACTACTGTAAGAGACGGCTGGCTTCCCTCTGTCTGTTTACCTATTATATACTGTACATAGCGAACGTCTACCGGTACTACTGTAAGAGACGGCTGGCTTCCCTCTTGTCTGTTTACCTATTATATACATAGGTACCGGTACTACTGTAAGAGACGGCTGGCTTCCCTCTGTCTATTTACCTATTATATACATAGGTACCGGTACTACTGTAAGAGACGGCTGGCTTCCCTCTGTCTGTTTACCTATTATATACATAGGTACCGGTACTACTGTAAGAGACGGCTGGCTTCCCTCTGTCTGTTTACCTATTATATACATAGGTACCGGTACTACTGTAAGAGACGGCTGGCTTCCCTCTGTCTGTTTACCTATTATATACATAGGTACCGGTACTACTGTAAGAGATGGCTGGCTTCCCTCTGTCTGTTTACCTATTATATACATAGGTACCGGTACTACTGTAAGAGACGGCTGGCTTCCCTCTGTCTGTTAACCTATTATATACATAGCGAACGTCTACCGGTACTACTGTAAGAGACGGCTGGCTTCCCTCTGTCTGTTTACCTATTATATACATAGGTACCGGTACTACTGTAAGAGACGGCTGGCTTCCCTCTGACTGTTTACCTATTATATACATAGGTACTGGTACTACTGTAAGAGACGGCTGGCTTCCCTCTGTCTGTTTACCTATTATACACATAGCGAACGTCTACCGGTACTACTGTAAGAGACGGCTGGCTTCCCTCTGTCTGTTTACCTATTATATACATAGGTACCGGTACTACTGTAAGAGACGGCTGGCATCCCTCTGTCTGTTTACCTATTATATACATAGCGAACGTCTACCGGTACTACTGTAAGAGACGGCTGGCTTCCCTCTGTCTGTTTACCTATTATACACATAGCGAACGTCTACCGATACTACTGTAAGAGACGGCTGGCTTCCCTCTGTCTGTTTACCTATTATATACATAGGTACCGGTACTACTGTAAGAGACGGCTGGCTTCCCCTGTCTGTTTACCTATTATACACATAGTGAACGTCTACCGGTACTACTGTAAGAGACGGCTGGCTTCCCTCTGTCTGTTTACCTATTATATACATAGGTACCGGTACTACTGTAAGAGACGGCTGGCTTCCCCTGTCTGTTTACCTATTATATACATAGGTACCGGTACTACTGTAAGAGACGGCTGGCTTCCCTCTGTCTGTTTACCTATTATATACATAGGTACCGGTACTACTGTAAGAGACGGTTGGCTTCCCTCTGTCTGTTTACCTATTATACACATAGCGAACGTCTACCGGTACTACTGTAAGAGACGGCTGGCTTCCCTCTGTCTGTTTACCTATTATACACATAGCGAACGTCTACCGGTACTACTGTAAGAGACGGCTGGCTTCCCTCTGTCTGTTTACCTATTATACACATAGCGAACGTCTACCGGTACTACTGTAAGAGACGGCTGGCTTCCCTCTGTCTGTTTACCTATTATATACATAGGTACCGGTACTACTGTAAGAGACGGCTGGCTTCCCTCTGTCTGTTTACCTATTATACACATAGCGAACGTCTACCGGTACTACTGTAAGAGACGGCTGGCTTCCCTCTGTCTGTTTACCTATTATACACATAGGACTGTTTACATGTTCTTCTGCGCCGTTCTCCTGATAATCAAAA
The DNA here is from genome assembly GCA_032718475.1 of Nemertoderma westbladi. Classification (NCBI taxonomy): domain Eukaryota; kingdom Metazoa; phylum Xenacoelomorpha; order Nemertodermatida; family Nemertodermatidae; genus Nemertoderma; species Nemertoderma westbladi. The sequence continues at coordinate 15,497 of JAUCBJ010007720.1, forward strand.
TCACATTTCCATCAAATTTTATTAATTATCCTTTCGAAAATGTTTCAGAATGTAACAAATAGACAGGCGTTATATTAAACATAGTGGTCAGTTAGCCTACATGTTGTTTTAATTTTTCAGGAGATGCCAATCCTCTGCTATGATTTATGCATTAACATTCCCGCCATTTGAATAACTTCAAACTACTGAAGGCTAATTTTTCCGCCTTATTAACATAACATGGTAAATTATTATATTTGGCTTATTACAAACCTTTGTATTTGTTGGCATGGCAGCATAATATCTACTGACGTTATGGCATTCTAAGCCAATCCATTCGAAACTAATAATCCACTACACTCACTATATTAATGTGGCCTTTAATGATCGGTTATGTTTATTTTTTGTTGAAAAGAAGTAACACTGTGGCTTATAGCTAAAACATTGTATTAAAATACGTTAATATAAAGTATACATTGCTCTAAACTTTTTACAACTTTTTAAAACCGCTGTGATTATTTGATTAGACCCCCTCAGTGCAGTAATAATTGAACGTCATTATGGAATTTTCAGGTTAGCTGATTTGTATTATATTTGAAACGGCAAATATTATTAATAATATATTAATGACCCCCATAGCAGCAGCAGGCCATTGAGTGGGCGACGGTTCCAGTTTGCAATTGTTTCACTTTCCGTTCTTCTGGTTCTTAATAATTTCTGCGGATATTTTATTGTGTCATTTATAATCTTTTTAAATATACAAATAAAATACTTACCGTCAGAACATTTAAATATAATTAAAAAAAATTTAGTAAAATTAATATTATTATGGTACATATTCCCATGGTGATTTTTTAATTTTATGTTTAGAATGAAATTCCCCCTTATCAAAATGTTAGCATTTAAAATTGATATTTTTTGTATTTCTTTATAGAACGCTTACGGCAGGTTAAATTACGAATAGTTCGAGATAATGTTTACGGATGGAGAAAAAAGCTGAAAGTTGATGGGAAAGATCTCGAACCACTTCCTTCTGAAATATTGGCTCTAACAGGTGACGATAGTTTATACGAGGTTATAATCTACCTCTTATTGTCTTTTTGTCTACTAAATATGTATTCCTTAATTAAATAATTGTAGATTAATTGATGTGATAAAGCCATGGCTCTGTGACGGGACTGACGGAGTTGGCAGTATCAGCTCCCGACTGGTGTAGATTGTACGCGTTCGTCGAGCCATGGCTCTAATAATGTTATTGGAGATAAATCCATGTCTCTAATAATGTTATTGGAGATAAATCCATAAATATTATTGGAGATAAAGCCATGACTCTAATAATGTTATTGGAGATAAATCCATGGCTCTAATAATGTTATTGGAGATAAATCCATAAATATTATTGGAGATAAATCCATGACTCTAATAATGTTATTGGAGATAAATCCATGGCTCTAATAATGTTATTGGAGATAAATCCATGGCTCTAATAATGTTATTGGAGATAAAGCCATGTCTCTAATAATGTTATTGGAGATAAATCCATAAATATTATTGGAGATAAATCCATGACTCTAATAATGTTATTGGAGATAAATCCATGGCTCTAATAATGTTATTGGAGATAAATCCATGGCTCTAATAATGTTATTGGAGATAAATCCATGGCTCTAATAATGTTATTGGAGATAAAGCCATGTCTCTAATAATGTTATTGGAGATAAATCCATAAATATTATTGGAGATAAAGCCATGACTCTAATAATGTTATTGGAGATAAATCCATGGCTCTAATAATGTTATTGGAGATAAAGCCATGGCTCTAATAATGTTATTGGAGATAAAGGCATGGCTCTAATAATGTTATTGGAGATAAATCCATAAATATTATTGGAGATAAATCCATGACTCTAATAATGTTATTGGAGATAAATCCATGGCTCTAATAATGTTATTGGAGATAAATCCATGGCTCTAATAATGTTATTGGAGATAAAGCCATGTCTCTAATAATGTTATTGGAGATAAATCCATAAATATTATTGGAGATAAAGCCATGACTCTAATAATGTTATTGGAGATAAATCCATGGCTCTAATAATGTTATTGGAGATAAAGCCATGGCTCTAATAATGTTATTGGAGATAAATCCATGTCTCTAATAATGTTATTGGAGATAAATCCATAAATATTATTGGAGATAAATCCATGACTCTAATAATGTTATTGGAGATAAATCCATGGCTCTAATAATGTTATTGGAGATAAATCCATGGCTCTACTAATGTTATTGGAGATAAAGCCATGTCTCTAATAATGTTATTGGAGATAAATCCATAAATATTATTGGAGATAAAGCCATGACTCTAATAATGTTATTGGAGATAAATCCATGGCTCTAATAATGTTATTGGAGATAAAGCCATGGCTCTAATAATGTTATTGGAGATAAAGGCATGGCTCTAATAATGTTATTGGAGATAAATCCATAAATATTATTGGAGATAAAGCCATGACTCTAATAATGTTATTGGAGATAAATCCATGGCTCTAATAATGTTATTGGAGATAAATCCATGGCTCTAATAATGTTATTGGAGATAAAGCCATGTCTCTAATAATGTTATTGGAGATAAAGCCATGGCTCTAATAATGTTATTGGAGATAAATCCATAAATATTATTGGAGATAAAGCCATGACTCTAATAATGTTATTGGAGATAAATCCATGGCTCTAATAATGTTATTGGAGATAAATCCATGGCTCTAATAATGTTATTGGAGATAAAGCCATGTCTCTAATAATGTTATTGGAGATAAATCCATAAATATTATTGGAGATAAAGCCATGACTCTAATAATGTTATTGGAGATAAATCCATGGCTCTAATAATGTTATTGGAGATAAAGCCATGGCTCTAATAATGTTATTGGAGGTAAAGGCATGGCTCTAATAATGTTATTGGAGATAAATCCATGGCTCTAATAATGTTATTGGAGATAAAGCCATGTCTCTAATAATGTTATTGGAGATAATTCCATAAATATTATTGGAGATAAAGCCATGACTCTAATAATGTTATTGGAGATAAATCCATGGCTCTAATAATGTTATTGGAGATAAAGCCATGGCTCTAATAATGTTATTGGAAATAAATCCATGGCTCTAATAATGTTATTGGAGATAAAGCCATGTCTCTAATAATGTTATTGGAGATAAAGCCATGGCTCTAATAATGTTATTGGAGATAAATCCATAAATATTATTGGAGATAAAGCCATGACTCTAATAATGTTATTGGAGATAAATCCATGGCTCTAATAATGTTATTGGAGATAAAGCCATGGCTCTAATAATGTTATTGGAGATAAATCCATAAATATTATTGGAGATAAATCCATGGCTCTAATAATGTTATTGGAGATAAATCCATAAATATTATTGGAGATAAATCCATGGCTCTAATAATGTTATTGGAGATAAATCCATGGCTCTAATAATGTTATTGGAGATAAAGCCATGGCTCTAATAATGTTATTGGAGATAAATCCATGGCTCTAATAATGTTATTGGAAATAAATCCATGGCTCTAATAATGTTATTGGAGATAAATCCATGGCTCTAATTATGTTATTGGAGATAAACCCATGGCTCTAATAATGTTATTGGAGATAAAGCCATGGCTCTAATAATGTTATTGGAAATAAATCCATGGCTCTAATAATGTTATTGGAGATAAAGCCATGTCTGTAATAATGTTATTGGAGATAAAGCCATGGCTCTAATAATGTTATTGGAGATAAATCCATAAATATTATTGGAGATAAAGCCATGACTCTAATAATGTTATTGGAGATAAATCCATGGCTCTAATAATGTTATTGGAGATAAAGCCATGGCTCTAATAATGTTATTGGAAATAAATCCATGGCTCTAATAATGTTATTGGAGATAAAGCCATGGCTCTAATAATGTTATTGGAGATAAATCCATAAATATTATTGGAGATAAAGCCATGGCTCTAATAATGTTATTGGAGATAAATCCATAAATATTATTGGAGATAAATCCATGGCTCTAATAATGTTATTGGAGATAAATCCATAAATATTATTGGAGATAAAGCCATGGCTCTAATAATGTTATTGGAGATAAATCCATGGCTCTAATAATGTTATTGGAGATAAATCCATGGCTCTAATAATGTTATTGGAGATAAATCCATGGCTCTAATAATGTTATTGGAGATAAAGCCATGGCTCTAATAATGTTATTGGAAATAAATCCATGGCTCTAATAATGTTATTGGAGATAAATCCATAAATATTATTGGAGATAAATCCATGGCTCTAATAATGTTATTGGAGATAAATCCATGGCTCTAATAATGTTATTGGAGATAAAGCCATGGCTCTAATAATGTTATTGGAAATAAATCCATGGCTCTAATAATGTTATTGGAGATAAAGCCATAAATGTTATTGGAGATAAAGCCATGGCTCTAATAATGTTATTGGAAATAAATCCATAAATGTTATTGGAGATAAATCCATGGCTCTAATAATGTTATTGGAGATAAATCCATGGCTCTAATAATGTTATTGGAGATAAATCCATAAATGTTAAATGTTATTGGAGATAAAGCCATGGCTCTAATAATGTTATTGGAAATAAATCCATAAATGTTATTGGAGATAAATCCATGGCTCTAATAATGTTATTGGAGATAAATCCATAAATGTTATTGGAGATAAAGCCATGGCTCTAATAATGTTATTGGAGATAAATCCATGGCTCTAATAATGTTATTGGAGATAAATCCATAAATGTTATTGGAGATAAAGCCATGGCTCTAATAATGTTATTGGAGATAAATCCATGGCTCTAATAATGTTATTGGAGATAAATCCATAAATGTTATTGGAGATAAAGCCATGGCTCTAATAATGTTATTGGAAATAAATCCATAAATGTTATTGGAGATAAATCCATGGCTCTAATAATGTTATTGGAGATAAATCCATGGCTCTAATAATGTTATTGGAGATAAATCCATGGCTCTAATAATGTTATTGGAGATAAAGCCATGTCTCTAATAATGTTATTGGAGATAAATCCATAAATATTATTGGAGATAAAGCCATGACTCTAATAATGTTATTGGAGATAAATCCATGGCTCTAATAATGTTATTGGAGATAAAGCCATGGCTCTAATAATGTTATTGGAGATAAATCCATAAATATTATTGGAGATAAATCCATGGCTCTAATAATGTTATTGGAGATAAAGCAATGGCTCTAATAATGTTATTGGAGATAAATCCATAAATATTATTGGAGATAAATCCATGACTCTAATAATGTTATTGGAGATAAATCCATGGCTCTAATAATGTTATTGGAGATAAAGCCATGGCTCTAATAATGTTATTGGAAATAAATCCATGGCTCTAATAATGTTATTGGAGATAAAGCCATGGCTCTAATAATGTTATTGGAGATAAATCCATAAATATTATTGGAGATAAATCCATGGCTCTAATAATGTTATTGGAGATAAATCCATGGCTCTAATAATGTTATTGGAGATAAAGCCATGGCTCTAATAATGTTATTGGAGATAAATCCATAAATATTATTGGAGAGAAAGCCATGTCTCTAATAATGTTATTGGAGATAAATCCATAAATATTATTGGAGATAAAGCGCCATGACTCTAATAATGTTATTGGAGATAAATCCATGGCTCTAATAATGTTATTGGAGATAAAGCCATGGCTCTAATAATGTTATTGGAAATAAATCCATGGCTCTAATAATGTTATTGGAGATAAAGCCATGTCTCTAATAATGTTATTGGAGATAAATCCATAAATGTTATTGGAGATAAAGCCATGGCTCTAATAATGTTATTGGAGATAAATCCATAAATATTATTGGAGATAAAGCCATGTCTCTAATAATGTTATTGGAGATAAATCCATAAATATTATTGGAGATAAAGCCATGACTCTAATAATGTTATTGGAGATAAATCCATGGCTCTAATAATGTTATTGGAAATAAATCCATAAATATTATTGGAGATAAAGCCATGTCTCTAATAATGTTATTGGAGATAAATCCATAAATATTATTGGAGATAAAGCCATGGCTCTAATAATGTTATTGGAGATAAATCCATGGCTCTAATAATGTTATTGGAGATAAATCCATGGCTCTAATAATGTTATTGGAGATAAATCCATGGCTCTAATAATGTTATTGGAGATAAAGCCATGGCTCTAATAATGTTATTGGAGATAAAGCCATGGCTCTAATAATGTTATTGGAGATAAATCCATGGCTCTAATAATGTTATTGGAGATAAACCCATGGCTCTAATAATGTTATTGGAGATAAATCCATGGCTCTAATAATGTTATTGGAGATAAAGCCATGGCTCTAATAATGTTATTGGAGATAAAGGCATGGCTCTAATAATGTTATTGGAGATACTACTACTACTACTACTACTATGATCGGCATGCTGCATTGCAGCTGCATTTTTAAGAATGCTGTGCCGGCTTGTCAACAAAATTGCACCGCCACAACTCCCTATCACCCATGCCATTTGCTAGATCATCCGCATCTTTAAGGCCAGTGTCCTTTAAGATGCGTCTCAAGAAAGTCATGGGCTGTCCACCATGCTTATTCACTCCATGAGGCTGCCAAAGTACAAGATTATGCACTGGCTGGTCCTCACGGCGAAAGCAATGTCCTGCAAAGCGGAGGCGATTTTGTTCTAGTGTCAAGCTTGGGGGAACCAATGAGACACCTCCAATGTTATATAGTGTCTGGTTGGAGATGTGTGCATTGTACTTGACACAATGAACCCGGCGTAGCATTCTTGTGAATGTGCCATCCAGAGATTTGGTGTCCTCAGCAGTTAGAGCCCAGCAAGGACTCCCGTAGAGGAATACTGGAACTACTGCTGCTCTAAATAATCGGACCTTAAGTTTCCGATTAATTCTTGGTGACTTCCAAATCCTGGAAAGCCTATTCAAGGCTGCCCATGCCTTTCCCTTACGTATTCGAAGGTCCTCACCTGACTTCCGGATCCAAGATCCCAGGTAACAGAAGTCGTCCACATGCTCAAGCATACCATCCTTTGAGCTTATGCTCATCCGATCAGAGACTTGCTGAGGACTTTCAAAGTTAACTGTCAGAATTTTGGTCTTTCTGGAGTTAATAAAAAGACCAACACTAGAAGCAGCATGTTCTAATGAGCTGAGGTGCCGTTGGGCTCCCTCTAGTGATTCAGAGAGTACTCCTAAGTCATCAGCAAAGTCTAGATCAGTTAGGTACTTGGCAGGATTTCCTCGACTTCTGGAGCCACTAGATGGAGTTATCATCACCCCATCATCATTATAATGATCTAAGGACATGCGTAGAACATAGTCAACCACAATAATGAACAAGAATGGTGCAAGTGTGTCTCCTTGGAGGACGCCCCATAACACTTCAAATGGTTCTGTGTCACCGTCAACAGTAGACACAAATGTTGTCGAACCATCGTATACTGATCTGATTGCTGCAATAATTTCATCAGGAATCCCATATTATGAAAGTATGCTGAACATACGTGAGCGAGAGACTGAATCAAAGGCCTTGAAGAAGTCAACAAAGATAACAGCCAGATGCCTGTCTTTCTTTTTTGATAACTCTTCAATTATCCTTCTAAGTGCCAAAATGGGTTCCATGGTCCCACGACCTTTACGGAACCCATTCTGATTTCCACGGAGCAGTCTCTCCTTGGGATCCCTGATGCGATTTAATAGAATCCTATTGTATAGCTTTGCAGCAATCGAGATCAATGAGATTCCCCGAAAAGAACCATAGAGTGTTAGGTTGCCCTTCTTGGGAACTGGCACCAACTTATTTGTTTTCATTTCTTGTGGGACTCTTGTTGTTCGGTACATGTCTACTATGATGGGTTAGATCCCATTGGAGATAAATCCATGGCTCTAATAATGTTATTGGAGATAAAGCCATGTCTCTAATAATGTTATTGGAGATAAATCCATGGCTCTAATAATGTTATTGGAAATAAATCCATAAATGTTATTGGAGATAAATCCATGGCTCTAATAATGTTATTGGAGATAAATCCATGGCTCTAATAATGTTATTGGAGATAAATCCATAAATGTGATTGGAGATAAAGCCATGGCTCTAATAATGTTATTGGAGATAAATCCATGGCTCTAATAATGTTATTGGAAATAAATCCATAAATGTTATTGGAGATAAATCCATGGCTCTAATAATGTTATTGGAGATAAAGCCATGTCTCTAATAATGTTATTGGAGATAAAGCCATGTCTCTAATAATGTTATTGGAAATAAATCCATAAATGTTATTGGAGATAAATCCATGGCTCTAATAATGTTATTGGAGATAAAGCCATGGCTCTAATAATGTTATTGGAAATAAATCCATAAATGTTATTGGAGATAAATCCATGGCTCTAATAATGTTATTGGAGATAAATCCATGGCTCTAATAATGTTATTGGAAATAAATCCATAAATGTTATTGGAGATAAATCCATGGTTCTAATAATGTTATTGGAGATAAATCAATGGCTCTAATAATGTTATTGGAGATAAATCCATGGCTCTAATAATGTTATTGGAAATAAATCCATAAATGTTATTGGAGATAAATCCATGGCTCTGATAATGTTATTGGAGATAAATCCATGGCTCTAATAATGTTATTGGAGATAAATCCATGGCTCTAATAATGTTATTGGAGATAAAGCGATGTCTCTAATAATGTTATTGGAGATAAATCCATGGCTCTAATAATGTTATTGGAGATAAAGCCATGTCTCTAATAATGTTATTGGAGATAAAGCCATGGCTCTAATAATGTTATTGGAGATAAATCCATGGCTCTAATAATGTTATTGGAGATAAAGCCATGGCTCTAATAATGTTATTGGAGATAAAGGCATGGCTCTAATAATGTTATTGGAGATAAAGCCATGGCTCTAATAATGTTATTGGAGGAAAGCCATGACTCTAATAATGTTATTTGAGATAAAGGCATGGCTCTAATAATGTTATTGGAGATAAATCCATGGCTCTAATAATGTTATTGGAGATAAAGCCATGAGTAGTAGGGTCTTGGGCGGCTCTGTGACACTTGGACCACACTGACACCCATTGGGTGTCATATGACACCCAATTATCTATCACCCTATGGGTGTCATTGGGTGTCATTGGCGCCAGACTGTCTGGGTGACACCTCCCAATTAGACTAATTAGACCCTAATTGACAGGTGTCATCAATTAATTAGTACAATTAAACCCTAACAGGTGTCCTATTAGGGTTTAATTAATCAGACTGATTAGCGCCCTGACACATAATGGGTCATCAGTGTTGTCCAAGTGTCACAAAGCCGGCGCAAGAGGGTGTCATAAGTGACACCGCAGCTATTTTATTCATTAATACTTATTTATTTATATTTATATTTAATTTTAATTAATTATTTGTATTTTATTTTACTTTATTTATTCGTATTTAATTCTAAATTAATTATTCATTTGTACTTTATTTTAAATTAATTAATTGTATTACTTTTACTTTATACATTGATTTCTATTTTTAGATTAATTAGTTTTTATATTACCAATGAGATCACTATGACATAATGTCTATATTTAACTTTATAATGGCTATGGTATACGGCTCCCTACTGGCAACTAATCGGCGGGCCCCCTCCTCTGCCGTCGCTATTCATTAAGTAGATACGACACGGTCTCTAATGCATTGAATCTACACGTATACCCCCAAGGCAAATATAAATCAGCGGTCTCGGCTGTTAGCAGCCCCTTTGATGACTCACTAATAATCCCCACGCGGCCTTGACTACACTAAATCCGTATATCGCTCAAGGCTAATGTTCCAGCAGCCCTCCTTTGTTCTCACTATGGCATCACTTGGGTCCTTTCCTATATCCAGGCATCCCGTATCATAAAAATGAAGCGCCTCTAAACACACATTCCTCTCTACTCATCCCATTCCTTTGCACCAGACCTGCTTCTGTTATACAGTCAACTCAACATAATTAGTCAAGATGCCTACAGGAGTTTTCTAATATAGAATCAACACCACGAGAAGTTGCCCTGGTAACCGCTTATGCATGAACATCCAATCAGCGGGGATCATTTCTGCTGCTGCGCCCTGATTGGCTCATTTAAGAGACAACGGCCTCCTAAACAACCGAATTGCTATTTAATACGTCCCCACCAAGATATTACATCATTATTTCATTTGCAAGTTACGATTAACATCATTTACCATTATTTTGTTTTCGAGTTTATTATTATTTATTAAGAATATTTATTTATTATCATCTATCAACAATCCAGTTGTACAGTTGTATTATTGTCATTTCGCCGCGTTATCGCTCATCATCGTCAATGAACTTTCCGCAAATCCGTCATACAACTGCGTAATATTTTCCAACCTAATTTCCGATACCATTCCGTTCTATCGGTAAATAAACTCTCTCGTCGTCCACGTCAACGAACTTCTTCGTTGCCAACGAACATCCAAACTTCATCTTTCCGTGAATATTTACTAACACCGTAAGTAAAATCTGCCTTCCACCATCTAGCTATACTTTCGATGTTGGTAGCAAAGAATTTACATTTAATATCTACCGGTACAACAGTATTGCAGTAGGCTCATTATTAATTACTATCAGACTGCGGTGGTAGCGATAGCCTAAACCTTGATCGAATAATATAGATTGATCAATAGGCCTACATCTGCCTATCTGCTTGTCTACCTGTCTATCGGTACCGGATCATTCGAGTTAGCCTAATGCCATCGTAGTAGCGATATAGACCCTACTGAACAACAATGAATACTGCAGTTTTCACTATATATCCTACTGACTAACTGAGATCTCACAGAGCGATTAGCTAGGCCTATCGTTGATTTGTATTGGTTAACGCTACCGATACGTCTGACTTCTGGCATACTATATCACTAGCACTACTGCACTGACTGACTGTTGACTGCTGTTTATAGACCCTCTTTCCACGAATAATAACTGCCATCGCTTTTGTGTCTTGGTGATCGCCACTATCTGGCAGCTGGTACACTAACACTACTACATTGCCGAGCTGGCGTACCTGACCCACTCTACGCTGCAACTTGCGCGCAATAGTAATCCCCCCAATGTTGCTTGTCTTTGAATCCTCCGCACTCACGTCGTCGCTAACCCCCCAATGCGCCCGCTGCGCTTACCGATACCCTAGCCCTCTGTCATAATGAGTAGCTACCGTAGCGGCACATGCAAATCACAAAAGTCTGACAGTCTGAGAAATCCCGTAGGATTATTGTCGAAAGGAATCACATAGAACCATTTATAAGGATGTGTGGAAATCATAGTTCCAACTTGTAATTAACAGCGATCATTAAGATTGATTGAGAAACACAAATAAGAATCAAACAGAAATTGCAAATTGGCGAATCATTGCAAGAAATCAAAAAGGGCAGTAATTTACACAGAAAAACTAAGCATCGAATAATAGTTGAAGGTGAGCTGTGTGGGGTGTGGTGGATGACTAAGGATGTGTGTGACTAAGCTGTGGTACAATGGAAGTAGGCCAATTTATAGGTGATTTGAGAAGGGTGATGCAATCGATCTCTCATTGGCTCCCCAATCCGAGCTAACATTAGACCAACCTGGGAGCAGTTAGGCCAATAAGAGAGCCGGATTGTGGGCCTATAGCTCCCTGAAATCGTAAATTGCCACCATAAAAGGTAATTTTCCCGATGCTTAATTTGGCGGTACTAATAATATCATGCACAAATATAAATTTAGCGCAATTATAGAGAAATTAAAACCAATAGATAGCCTCATCAAGGCTAATAACGGCAAGCCCAGATCCAGGGTCCAACAAGGACTTGCTACCCTGGAACTATCTACTTATATCCTATTACAAAACTACATAGGTAGGGCTACATACTATACAAAATGGATGAATCAAAATATATGGGCGTTTCAACTTCCTTATCTAAATATCATTGCGCATTATGCCTTATCTAAATAATTATACTGCATCACGGACTAATATATGATACTATATAATGGACTAATATATTATACTGTATAATGGACTAACATTATTACACTGTATAACGGACTAATGTATTACATAATGTAGGTACATCGCCATATACCGTAACACCGCTCCAAGGGAAATCATGCAATGTTTCCCTCCAATTGTAGAAGAGTGTAAGGCGATGTATACAAAACAAAATAAATATCTTTCAAATAATCTAAAATATCTTGATACTATACTATTTACAAATATTGCTATAGATATTGCATAATGAATTGCATACAAATTAATTTTACAAAATATTATCTCTCTCAATGTTAACGATTATTACATATAAATTAAATTTACAAAAATACTGTTTCTCATTCATTCTACATAATGATTACTACATACAAATTAAATTTACAAAATACTTTCAAATTATAAAAAATTTTGCTAGGGTAGGTGAAAGGAGTAAGCCAAACCCGCAGGTTTGTCTCCCCAATCACCTCCTTCGCCTCTCTCATAATATAAATCCAAATCAGTGCGACTAGTGTATATGAGTCAAGTCGGATATTTACAAATGCTACAATATACATCAGAGCGACGATGATGTATATCTAGAGTCTGTCGCCCCGTGATACGATGCATTACTGACCCGCTCCTGGGTTCTTCGGGCTCGCTCCTCTCTTTCGCCCCCTACCCAGATACACCAATCGTCCTCCAGTTGACTCCGTTGACGTGGTCCGTGAGGCGTCACTCCCCGGAACCGGCGACGATGTTCCCCGAGCTCCGACAGATTCCCGGCTCGTGCTTCTCCCTCGGCCCCGTCCCGATTGTCGTGCTCCTGTGGTCGCTTCTGCCAACTCTTCCTTCTGCAATTGCACCCGCGCCTTCTCCGATGCACCCTGCGCCTTGCGTTGCAATCACTGTGCCTCTATAATCGAATGGTGGTGGTCGTCCTTGACTTGACGCTTGTCTTGGACCTCTCCTCCTGGTTCCTTCCGTGAGCCTTGAGCTCCAACGGTCGTCGTTGTGGGCGCTGCGGTTCGCTGTTCCTCGATCCTTTGAGCGGTCAATGACCCCACTGGTACGTGAGTCAACAGGAATTCGTTGCGGTATTGAATAGCCGCCATCCTCAAATCTCCTCGCGCGCACACCACTTTCCTAGTTTCCGAAAACAAACCCTTTGTAATACGGTCGCAAATAGCAACAAAGTTCCAAGTGTACTTGTTGTCCATATTTAGTTGTCTGAAGTATTCCCGAACGACTATGACTCCAGTGTTCTGTGGAAGGTCTTGAGCAGTTAGGATGAGCTCCTGATATTGTGGTAGCGACTGTAGATATGGTTCGTACGCAACATGTGACGGGTCTACCGCCCAAAATCCATATCCCGCCTTAAATGGTAACCAACGCATCTGCGCTTGAATGTGGTAGTCAGCCACACTCTCCCACTTATCTAGCATCTCCCGAAGTAGGTTAGCGCTATGGTTCTGGAAGGAATTGTCTCGCAGTTGGCATCTCGCGCTACAATGTCCCTTTACTCCACAATATCCACATTGAGAAATGAAAACGGTGCACGTATGAAACGAATGGTCGGTCTCATTGCACCAACGGCAGACCTTATGCGCCGCCTCCACTACCGCGTCGCACGATTTTTGATTGTGCCTTGTGCTGCCGCACAACTTGCACCTACGCGCTTGTGGAAACCAGGCCCTCTCGTATATGAGGTCTCCAATCGGTTTCGCACTTCCTTCTTTCCCAATGTCTAATACGATGTCGTCCTCTCCGGTCAACGGTTGTCGATCCGGAACGAAGTAAACATCCTCGCCCTTGTCCTCTATCTCCAATATTTCCTCCCGCGTTCGGGTCGGATATGTCTTCTCCACCGGAATATCTACTCCAAACACCTCTACTAAGGCGAAATGGCCGCTGCTGTCTCTATCAAACTGGGTGTCGAACAGGGTTTGATCTCCGTATACGGATCTAAAGTTGTAACAGTCGGCGTAATGGGTCTTGGAGGTCGCTTTCCGCTGAAGTCGATACTGATCATCGGGTTGCTCATTGGGTAACCTCCCTCGTTGTATCTAAGGAACTGGTGAGCTTGACATCGCGTTAATATCGGTTCGGGATGTTGCTCGTCCAATCGGTCGGGAATCGCCACGTCTTGTTTGTTCATGCATTCACCACATTTGTAGAACAACTTGTATGCACTGAAGACCTTCGACGTCTCTTGATCCTCGCCTCGAGTCCTCCGATACAGATGCATTCCGTCGAACTGATCTCGGACTGCAGGTAGCGGCTCTTCGTGTCGTAAATACATGTTCATGTGGTACAGCCGCGCAATCTCCTCGTCCGGGTCTGCGCTAATGTCGCACACGTCTAACGCGAAATCGTAGGGATACCGAGTGCGATACTCTTTCCGCAAAACTTCCATACGGTCCCCCAACGCTCTCATTCTTTCCCTCCTTAACTCTTTATCATAAGCAGGTTTATATTTCCCATTTAGCTCCATCACCGACCTCCCGTGGTAGTAAACATTCGAATCCTTGCATCCCGGTCGGGCAAATGGCAGCTCCGCCTCCTCTCTGGCAGTAAATCCTCTCCGCGGTTGCGCTCTAATTTCCTTCTCCATTATTAGCCGCGTATATATATATATATATCCCAATAAGGTTCCGTTACGTAACTAATTACACTGTGGGTAAATCAGTTAGATGTCACCGAAGGACAGACCTCTTGAGCCCCCCCCCCCCCCCCCCCCGCCTTAAAGCAGTTCAGGTTCGACTCTCTAGATCCCGTCTCATTCCTAACTATCCTCTAACATATTCCCATGCATAGCGCAAAAACTTTGGAGGTAAACTGGCCGTGACCAACTCACTTTTTGATGCCCAAACTACTCCCATTACTTGTACTAAACTACAGTAGTTAGAAAGGGCCATAATCTCAATGCTCGACTATACCAAACCCACAGGTTTGATAATCGAACATCACACTTCACTGCAAACTACTGAGTGGGGTCCGTGTACGCCCTGGTGCTACTAACCTTTAGCACCTTAGTTGCACTGCTGGCACCAATCTGTGGAAGTTGCTAAACTTAATTTATACTCCTACGTAATATAGCCGTCACCATGGTTTCTAAATGCTATTTTCCAGGCTTCACGACTTTTCAAATTACTGTTTATCTATAGACGAATTCAAAACGCGTCTATACACAGCGTCTGGAATTGTCTTGGGTTCACTTCTAATTTTTAAAATTTTCTAATTTTCCAAAATTTTTGAAAATAAAATTTTGTTTTGATACCCACCAGACAAAACTCAGCGCAAATCACCACAAACCCGCTCCTATGCATTTCCCAGTATTTGCATACGAGGAATGCATACGAAGTGAGTTGCGTCCAATACTAATTCTGTTTTGAGGCAGGAGACAAATTATAATCTCCAGTCTCGATGCGTGTCTCCTCTAATAACACGATATCTTGGACCGGTCGGTCCAAGGTGTGTAAACCATTAGTTTTACACTTCTTTGGGTGCGGACACTTGCACCTAATTTTCACAGTGACTGTGCGCACTATGTTTTGCACGTCTGGGTGTGTGTGCAAGATGACACCTGTCTCCCAATACTTTCTCTTGACAATCGGTTCAGTTATCAATACGTAATCTCCCCTTTGGAGACTCCGAACCGTTTTGTACCACTTTGTTCTGGTAGATATGGTGGGAAGATAGTATTCCCGCCAATATTCCCAGAATGTGTACGCAACAAACTGTGTCATTTTCCAGCTTTTACGACTATATAGGTCGGCACTAATGGGTTCTGATGCCGGCACAAGAAATGCTGGACTCTGCATTAGCAAATGATTCGGCGTTAATACAACACCGTCTGGTAACATAGCTATCGGCCTCGAGTTTAGTGTATGCTCGATTTCGATGAAAGCGGTGACCAGTTCGTCATCGGTAAGTTGTTTGTTTACAGGCAACATTTTGGCAATGGCCTGCTTTACAGAGCGAACTAAACGCTCCCAACTTCCTCCTCTCCAAGGACTTTCTGGAGTATTAAATCTCCATTCTACTCTTTGCGGCAAAAGTGCTGCAGAAATTTCCTTATTCTGTGCCGCTTTATGAGCCACGTTCAACTCGCTATTCCCTCCGACAAAGTTTGTACCCTTGTCAGAGTAGAACGCCTTTACTAGTCCTCTCCTGGCCATAAATCTCTTTAAGGCCAGGAGCAGAGATTTGGTCGACATGTCTGCCACACGCTCGATGTGTATGGCTCTACTGGCCATACATATCAGTAGCAGGCCCCATCGGTTGTGGGTCAGCCGTCCACTCTTTGCTTCAATCGGACCAAAACAGTCCACCCCTGTATTTGTAAAGGGTGGGTCATATGCCTGCACTCTCGCTTCCGGGAGTTCAGCCATCTCCTGTTCCAATACTCTGGCGTTCACCCTCTTGAAAACCAGACAGGCGTCATATATAGTGCCGACTGCCCTGCTTGGCTGCAATAAAATGAATCGCTGTCTCGCTGCCGACAAACAGAGTAACTTTCCCGCGTGATGCAACCTCTTGTGTATGTCCCATAGAATCGCTCTTTGCAATTCTATTGGGTGACTAGGGATTATCACTGGGAACCTGAACTGTGAGTTTATGTCGACAGTCTGGATTCTCGATCTATGACAAATTAAACCCTTATGGATTAATGGACTCCATTTTCTAAGGGGTTTATAGAGAACTGGTCGTTGAGCCGATAATAGATGGAATTCTTTCGGGAAGGCACACATTTGATAATGCTTCAAATGCTTTAATTCCGCTTGATCAATCTCATTCTCTGTCAGAGGTTGTTTCAATTTCTGAATTCGCTTACTATTAGTGCTCGTTTGTTCTCCCAAATATTTCAAATGTTTTAAACAAAGGTACGAAATGTATCAGCTTAACCACGCAGTTCTTTTACAAATTGTCAGCCAAAAGGCAGACGAATTTAGTAATTTGTCATAAATACTACATGGCTCTAATGCCAGCGACGGTTGTCCGCTAATTAATGGAAGTTTCGAATCCAAACCCGCAGGTTTGGAAACCAAAGGCTCCATTGTGTCGGTCATTTTCTGTCCGTCACTTACCAACTGTGACTCTGGTTTAGTCTGTAAGGGTGGTTTTATGTCATAACTTACCCTTCCGGACCTAGTAGTCACGTAAGTATGTTGGTCTGACAGGTCTCCGGGCCGCTCCAATGACTCTTCAGGCCGCTCCAATGACTCTTCAGGCCGCTCCAATGACTTAAGTTTGGCTTTAGACTTCGACTTAGAGACTTTCTCCACTTTGACTTCTGCATCTTCTGGCATCGGATTGGTCACTATCTTTAGTCGCTCTGGCCAATGTTCCTGTGTCCTCGTTAGAAAATCAGGTCCATGCAACCAAAACTCCTGCGACTCTTCCTGACAGAATTCCGCCGGCATTGCACCTCTCGAAGTTATGTCGGCCGGGTTTAACACTCCCGGACAATGTCTCCATTGTTCCTTCGTCGAAAAGTCGATGATCTGAGCGCGTCCTTTGGCCACAAATGTCTTTAGTGCAATATTGTCGGCCGTAATGTATACTAACACTAAGGATGTGTCCGTCCAATAGAATGAGGTCAATGTCGTGTCTAACTCCTCAATTATCTGCTTACTTACCTCGACTGAAACTACTGCCGCCTGTAACTCTGCACGAGGGACAGTCATGTATTTGACCGGCATTGTCTTTGATCTAGAAGTCACAAAAGCCGTCTCAAATTTGTCCTGACTTACCTCTCGGCGAAGGTAGGCTACCATACCAAATCCGGTGTCACTTGCGTCACTGAACAAGTAGAGTTTGAGATCAGCTGGGAATACCAGCTGATTCGGAAAGTAGGAATGGGGTACGTCTATATTTTTCAATAGATGTAACTCGGCTTCCCACTCTCTCCACTGCTTTGCATGTATAGGAGATATTGGTTCGTCCCACTCTAGGTCGGACAACCAAATTTTCCTCATGCACGCTCGTGCCTGTAATATTACCGGACTGATAAAGTTCATCGGGTCAAATAGTCTACTTAAAGTCGATAAGCAAATTCTCTTTGTCAAAACTTTGTCTGGGCTACTGGGTTCAAACCTAACTCTCACCTGGAATTTATCCGTGTTCGGGTTCCAAGCGAGTCCCAGTACTCGTGCCATGGGGATGGGTTCTACCCCCAATTCAATGTCTCCACTCCCGCGATCCTTTACCGGGAACGATTCTAATAGGGCCTCCGAGTTCGTAGTGAACTTGGTCAGAGGGAAACCCCCTGTAGCCAAGCACTCTTGCAGGCTGTGAGCCACTTCTATGGCTTGTTCCGCCGTGTCCTTGGACACCAATCCGTCGTCCATATAGAAGTTTCTCAAGATGGACTCGATGACTTCTACTGGATACTTACCAATCTGGGCTGTTGCCGTTTTCTTTAGAACAAACAGCGTGCCATTCGGACTATCGCGGGCACCAAATATCCTAACGTACATTTGGTATGTAACCACTGGGCCGGATAAGTCTTCATTCTCGTACCAGAGAAATCGAAGGCTATCCTGGTCTGCCTTACAGGCTCTTACCTGGTGGAACATCGCCTCGATGTCACAAGTAAATGCGAATCGCCGCTGTCTAAAACGCAACAGTATTCCTATCAAATAGTTGTTCAGGTTGGGACCATCCATCAACTCTGAATTCAGGGACATACCTCTGTAGACTGCTGCGCAGTCGTTGACTACTGGACTTTGTCTGGCTTGTCAGGGTGAGTCACATAGTGGTGTGGGAGGTAATAAGTCTGGTCTGTCACTAAGTCAGGGTCCTCTACCTTCCCAGCAAATCCCTTGGCGAAATAGTTGTTGATCTGGGCGCAATACTTCTCCCTAATGTCCGGATTCTTCAACAACCGAGCCCTTACTCCGTTCAATCTTTTCAAGGCTAAGTTGTAGTTGTTCTCCAACTTAGGAGGTTGTCGACGCCACAACATTCCAACTTTAAAATGTCCTGTCGGTAGCAGACGTATGGTATCTTCCATCATCTCCAGCGACCGTTTCTCATCAGTGGACATGGCTAGGTCATATCCACCGGGTTCCATCGCGTCCCTATCCAGCCATTCGACGGTTCTGGCTCCTGTCTCGAGGTCCTGGCGTATCAATTCCTTCTGCAATTCCTCCTCACTGTATTGGAAAATGTTGAGGTCTCGATATTTAGCCACTTGACCCTCCACTATGTCGGTATAAGTCAAAACGTTACTCAAATAGGTAGCGTGGGCCGCTGAACCAGACCCACGGGTCTGATAACAGTAGTCCTCGGGTTCACTATCTGTCCGGTCGTTGTGAAGTGGTTCCGACAACCTAACATTATCGGGAATCAACTCCTCATCCGACTCGCTAAAGTCACTATAGTGGTCAATACAGGTTCTCCTAAACTCATCTATGTCTGGTGGTTCTACTAACGGTGGTTGAGTTATAGGCTGTAATTCATCGTATCTGTTCATTGGCTTGTCGCCACCTGTAAACTCATAAGACATGGGTACTCGTGTATACCAACCTAGTATGGTCCTATGGGCATGTGGTCCATTGACATGCGGCTTAGCTGGTCTCGTTTCCCATATTTGGTGTGCGATCAGCTGTTCTGCACCAATCAACATAGAAACATTCCTATAACCTACCTGGTGTCTGGGTATTCTGAGCTTGTCAAAATACTCTGTGCTATGGGACTCATCGGCGGCACCTTACCTAACTGCCTGCCGAACCCCTTCATAGCTAGACACTTAAATCCGTCTAATGGCAAAGCTCTCTGTTCTTGTCGAGTATGTTGGTCTCTCGGAAGTAGGGAGTCTAGTTCCACCGAAATTCTGTGTCCCTTGAGGTCTCCTACCCCGTGCATAGACTTCAACTCTATTTGGATTTCCTCGGCATCCTGGAAGCTAGAAACGGCTCTCGCCACTTCCTCGTCAATATACGATAATGTGGACGCAGTGTCCAACATCACATATATTCGCTTAGATCCCTTATCTCCAGTAAGTTTCACCGGAATCACGCTAAATATTTCTGACGTGGCCGATGATAAATACGTCCGCGCGCTGGTTGATGAACTATCCGCGGTGAAACCTTGGCAGGTCACCTCTCTTGCGCCCGACTCGCCATCCTCGTCCGATGAACCTGGTTGATAACCATCGTCTTGAATGCCGGTGAACGTATTTCTCCTTGTCGATACGGGTTCTTTGCTCCCCTTCCTGTGAGGATTTCGCTGTAAGTAACGGTCCGTTGGGGTGTGGAAATCCGCATGTAGCAACTTGTGATGTAGTCTGCCGCATTCCATGCATCCGTCCTTGCTGTTCGGGCACTGCCGCCGTACATGGCCTGGCGCAAGACATGCCCAACAGGTGTCCAACGTCCGCACTTGAACTCTTCTCTGTTCCGAATTTAATTCCTTGAACCGTCTGCAACTATCTAACTTATGGTCGTCAGATCTTACCTCCTTTAGTAAACAGTATTGGCAACCTACAAATCCATCCGGCAACTCCTGTTGCTTTAACCTAGGTCTATCTAACCGCTCATCTGACCATACTCGCGAGTCAGATCTAAAGGCTGGGGTACTCGAATTATATCTGTCTACTGAGTTAAATGTCACAGTGGTCCTGTCATCATCAAAACTTACCATAGACTTACCGGTAACAGGTTTAGACTCCCTCATATTCTCCTCTGAGAAATTTGATTTCATCTTTGCTACTGCGTCTGTGGCTATCATGTCATGAATGTGTTGAAGTGTCAACACCTTACCTTGACCCTCCAACTTATTCTCTAATTTGCGCCATTTCTGTCGATAACGCATGTTTAAACGTCTTATTACGCTCTTTAAAACTTCGGCGTGATCACCATGATGAGGTAGATTCACCGTCTTCAAGATGTCCAATGCATTCAAAATAGCGTTCGCTAAGTTCAACAGCTCTAACGGAGTTGTAATCTATCCGCCCTTACCCAAGTCTTCTACTATCGACTGTGCCATCTTGGTTTTATTCCCGTAGATGTCACTAAGCGTCTTCATTGCTAACTCAAATGCTCTTTCATTGCCGACGAAGTTGTCAGCAATGACTCTAGGTTCTCGATGGAGCATCTGAAGCAAATAGTTGAACTTCTCATTGGGAGTAAAGGTGCTGTTGGTTAGCTGCTCGTCGACATAGGTTTTAAACGTCCTCCAGTGCTTGTGGTTACCCATAAACTTCTGGGGTTGTTGCGTTGGCAGTCCTTGCCTAGCAGCAAACTTACCTATGTCCCTAAGGGTTGTGTCGTTCCGGGTTAACAAATGGTTTAGTTCTGCAGGGTTGTTAAGTCTGGTCCTTTCCCGGTGGTTCAAACTTACCTGCTCCGCGTCCGTCCTTCTTTCCTTATAGTTTCGGGACTTCTGACGTCTCATGTCTTCCTCTTCATCACTTGACTCGGTGTCAGTCCTTAGCGCTCGCGATGGTTTGCGCGCCGAGGCCCTGATCCAAGCGTCTTGTATAAATTTCTCGGCCGAATTTTCGAAATTGGGATTATGGATATTCGGGACAGGCGTCCTTACCTGAGGTCTTTGTGGTATAGTCTCCTCCGATATGCGTACTCGTTGACTAGGTTGGACTTTATCTAACTCAGGCCTGCTAGGATTAGAATTACTTCTTACCTGGGCTGCTTCCTTTAACCGTAGGTTGCTAAGCATGTCCGTTATAGGTTGGATGTGCGGCGATATAGCTTGCGCTAAACTGGCACTTAACTCATCCCTCGTAATAAATTCCTGGCTAGGGTTCTGTTGTATAGTCGGCTCTATCTGAGTAATCCGCTGTCTCTCATATGATCCCTCTTCCGGTTTAACCCGGAAGTTCTCCGTCGAACTGGGTCGGCGCTCCATCCGCGTATTCCAAACCCGCGGGTTCGGTTCGCCCAATACTCGGCCCGTCGGAGTTTCTCTAAACTCTTCGTTGTCTCGTTCGGTATGTAGTGGTGCGGTGTTCTGATGCCGTGGATTCTGCGCGATAGGTGAAGCACTAATACCAACTGGTGTGCGATATGTAGAGAACGGTTTAGCGATCCGTGTACTCGTAATAGCTGGACCGGGTATAGGAATTCTGGTCGTCGTCGACTCGCGTATGGTCGGAGTTCTCGCTTCCTGTTCGGCCTTCTGCAGTGCGAACAGTTCTCGCAACTCAGTCCCTACACTCGCCCCACATTCTTCGATCATTCGCATCCCCTTCTCGGCGATTTCATTCGCCCTCCTGGTCCGTTCTTCGCTCTCTAAATTTAATCTCGCACTTTCCAACTGCGCCAGTTTACGTTCTTCTTCTTCCCTCGCTCGTCTCGCTGCGCTTTCTTCTTCCACTCGCGCCTTCTCTTCATACAACGCTTGTCGCTCTTTCTCGATCTCGAGTTCGCGTTCCTTGCGTTCGCGTTCAAGCTGAAGTTCGCGTTCCTTCTGTTCGCGTTCAAGTTGAAGTTCGCGTTCAAGCTGAAGTTTGCGTTCCTTCTGTTCGCGTTCAAGTTGGAGTTCGCGCTCCTTCTGTTCGCGTTCCGCTCGCTCACGCTTACCTTTATCTTCCAACTCTCGCAACTTCGCGTCTAACTTACGTGTTCGCTCCCTTTCCCGCTCGGCTTCCTTTCGTGCTTCCGATGCACGCAAAACTTCCGCCTGCTGTTCATCCAGTCGGCGTCTTCTCTCCTCCGCCGAGTTGTGAGAAACAAGGGATCTAGCAATATAACTTTACCTCGCGTGTGACTAACCTGGGAATCGCCACTGTCTCTAGATGCGTCGTCGGGTGGAGTTAATGTTCTCTGTTGGATATTCTCCGTCGTCGGTAGCACCTGACCCGGTACCACCACTCCACTCTGCATCAGCCAGCTGGTAACTTCCCGCTGATAACGGCGCTCCTCCTTATCTTGCGTCTCTTCTCGCTCCACTAAATCTCTCGACTCTGCGTCACTCACCTGAGTCGCCTGCGCTTATGATGCCCATAGCAGCCAGTTCTCCATCCTAACTCGTCGGAATCGCTCCGATAATGTGCGGTGCTCCAACAAGGCTGCTAAAACCCTGTCGTAAATCCTCGTCGCCACGTCGCTCTACTAAGACTCTACTGCCTTCTTTGCTAGGACTGCAAGCTCCTCCGTTTGTTTGAATAACGCTGAGTTGTATCCTCTTCTAATCTCTACTAACCCTTCCCTTCCGATGTTCGCTGAGTCTGCTAACATCTTCCTTACCTTGTCCGCCGTCCGGGTTATATGTCCGGCATGCACGCGAAGTTTCTTCTTTATCGCGATGTCAAGTTCTCTTTCGCTTACCTGACTCACACTTGGTGGACTTGAAGGATTATTTCGGGAACTACGGGTACTCCTTTTAGCCGCTGGGACCACGGCACTTACGATACCCACAGGTCTGGAAACCGGGCTCCGGGCTCTCGCTTCTGCTACACTACCCTCCCTATCACTCACCTCTGGTTGGGTTGCTGTACAATCCTTCCTTACAGTAGCGGTAGGGGATCCTAATACTATTACTTGAGGTTGCTGTTCTCCCTCACTAGTTACTGTCTCGTCCTCCTGTTCACTTACATCAGCGTCGCTCGCTGTGTCGTCATAGTCGGCATTGTTGTCAACAGTAATATTAACGCTATCGTCAGTCGGCGGTCCTGCCGCCGTCTCATAGCTGTCCTCTAGTGCCTCCTTCTCTGAGGCACTCATAGTCTAAATAATATTTGACTTCCGGCAAAAATATCTCGCAAAAGTTCGAGATATATATATATATAATTTAATCGAAAATACGATTAAATTATTTGTCAAATATCTAATTGTCCAAAATGTCAAAATAAATTCGCAATGCAATATTGTGAATTTAATAGGATCTAATTTTAGCAAATACCAGTACAATATTTAAACAAAATATTATTCTATAGTTATTATATAGTATTTAAATACCGGTATGACACAAATAATTTTTTGAATCTAATACAAAATATTCAAAATAAACTTGCCACCCGAATATTTCTAATTTTACATAGATAACTCTAATCAACGCAATTTTAATTTCAAATATTATATGTATCCACTAGCGCGTGGCTACATCTTCGGGTTGCGACTCTCTCTCTCTCTAACTCGAGCGATTCAAAAACCCATGGTCGGCTAAACCTAACTATCCTAACTAATAAATTGAGTTCAGCTTCGCAGTCAAACAACCGATAATTTTTTACTGCTTCCACAAACACAATGGTGCCAACAGAACAACTAACCTTGTTTGCTGTGAGATTCCACGTCCGCGTCCAAAGTTTCAGTCCTTTCGCTGATTGCAAACCGAACCCGCAGACCTACACGAACCCCAAACTCAGAAGCTCCGTCTTGCCATGTATCTCCAGATGGTATAAAATAACTAAGCGGTTATCCAACATACCGGTACAAAACTCTAGATTTTATTACAAAATTTTGACCAAAACTAAATTCTCACAAACCTAGCTAAAATTTTCAAAACTTACTAATTATGGCCTGCCCTAACGGCCTAAGGAACCGCTGTATTTGCGATTAGTAAACGCACTACCGTATATCCACTGTACGCAATACAGTAAGTAAAACAGTACACCAACCTAACAGCCTAATGAATACTGTGTGCGGTACAGCAAAACAAATGTATTTTCTACTTGTACGCAGTAACAGCAATCAGCCTAATGTACTACTGTACTATTGTACGCGACCAGTGAATACAGTAATCTAAACTTAACAGCCTAAAGGAATACACTCTCTGTCTTACTGTACGCAGTACAGCAAAACAAAACGTCCTTTACTGTTACGAAGTAACAGTAAATAATACAGTAATCTAATGTTGAATACACTCTTTACTGCTGCAAGCAACAGCCAATATAACGTCCTTTACTGTTAAACGAACTACCCCAGCCTAACCAATAAAGACACAAACTGCTCTATTTACTAGACGGGGCAATCAGGAGCGTATAATTACTAATGTAGGGTTACAGGTACGGAAAACCACTACTTCCCGTTGGATGGCGCTAATCTGCCGTCCGCTAATATTTTTTACTAAATTTCTACGACTCCTTCTAAATTCTCGTTCCTTTCTCTACCAATTACTCGATAGAGAGCTAACTGTTCGAATATATGAGCCACGCGGGAATAACCAAAACAATAAACCCGAATCGGCTCCCTAAGCTGACTTAAAATGAGTGTGAGAGATTTGACACTCAGAGTGTATTCTTATAGCCTAATATTACTGTAAATTTGCGCTTACAACTACGTCCTTTCTAATCGCATCTAATCGCAATACTGGGGTTCCCTAACGGAATGTGTGAATGTGAGAATATTTAAATAATCGAAATCGGTACGGTAATTATTTCGGGACTCAAACTTATCTGCGGCTGGCTTTAGGCCAGCAATTTACTGATGTGCGTTGCATACTGTATTCTACGATGTGAATTTTGTCCGCTAATTCAAATAACCGCCCAGCGTGAATAGTGTACGGTACTCTAAAATTATTACCTAACTACCCTCCGCTATGCAGCGTACAAATTCTTAATTTTACTAATTAATTTCAGTCACAAATATGTAACGGCGTACTAATTACTAAGTATTCCAGAATGCGCAATTCTAAATTATTACGCAACGGGTCACAATAGCAACAGCCTAAAATACCGTATTATTTTCGACCTAATCAGAAATTAATTATAGTAAGCTAAGAAATAGAAATCAATCAAAGAGAAAGAGCGCCTATCCAAGCATTCGTGATTCATTAGGCACACTTTAGTAACGCACCAATCAGCATAACAACAATCGCAATCTACAGTTTAGCTAGCAATTCACAACTCGCAACTCGCAACGTAAAGGACGCAGATCTCTCCCGGCTACATCTAGGCTTCCTAACTAACCCAATTCCTGTCCCCCTAATACTACAAAATAGAGACAAAATCATCAGCCCCTAATTGCCGAGCCGGCGTACCTGACCCACTCTATGCTGCAACTTGCGCGCAATAGTAATCCCCCCAATGTTGCTTGTCTTTGAATCCTCCGCACTCCCGTCGTCGCTAACCCCCCGATGCGCCCGCAACGCTTACCGATACCCTAGCCCTCCGTCATAATGAGTAGCTACCGTAGCGGCACATGCAAATCACAAAAGTCTGACAGTCTGAGAAATCCCGTAGGATTATTGTCGAAAGGAATCACATAGAACCATTTATAAGGATGTGTGGAAATCATAGTTCCAACTTGTAATTAACAGCGATCATTAAGATTGATTGAGAAACACAAATAAGAATCAAACAGAAATTGCAAATTAGCGAATCATTGCAAGAAATCAAAAAGGGCAGTAATTTACACAGAAAAACTAAGCATCGAATAATAGTTGAAGGTGAGCTGTGTGGGGTGTGGTGGATGACTAAGGATGTGTGTGACTAAGCTGTGGTACAATGGAAGTAGGCCAATTTATAGGTGATTTGAGAAGAGTGATGCAATCGATCTCTCATTGGCTCCCCAATCCGAGCTAACATTAGACCAACCTGGAAGCAGTTAGGCCAATAAGAGAGCCGGATTGTGGGCCTATAGCTCCCTGAAATCGTAAATTGCCACCATAAAAGGTAATTTTCCCGATGCTTAATTTGGCGGTACTAATAATATCATGCACAAATATAAATTTAGCGCAATTATAGAGAAATTAAAACCAATAGCTAGCCTCATCAAGGCTAATACCGGCAAGCCCAGATCCAGGGTCCAACAAGGACTTGCTACCCTGGAACTATCTACTTATATCCTATTACAAAATTACATAGGTAGGGCTACATACTATACAAAATGGATGAATCAAAATATATGGGCGTTTCAACTTCCTTATCTAAATATCATTGCGCATTATGCCTTATCTAAATAATTATACTGCATCACGGACTAATATATGATACTATATAATGGACTAATATATTATACTGTATAATGGACTAACATTATTACACTGTATAACGGACTAATGTATTACATAATGTAGGTACAGCGCCATATACCGTAACACACTACCAATTGGTTACTTCCCTAATGGAAGATACAATGGCCAAAGAGGGAAGGGTATTCTCGGTAACATATTAAGAACAGTTATAAAAGTAGCCAAGCCAATAGCTAAAGTGGCTGTAAAGAAAGCAATACCTAAAGTTGGAAAATTTGTACGAAAATCAGTTATACCAGCTGGAAAAAAACTTATTAAAAAAAAAGTAAAACATATAGCAATTAAGGCAGCTTCTCGAATGAAGCCTAGTACACGAAAAGTAGCTAAACAAATTTATAAAGAGGTCTTAAAAACAGGAAAGTCAATCAGCAACTCCCCAACTATAAACGAAGGTCGACAGGGAATTAGGAAGAAAAAGAAGAACAAACATTGTGAAGATATATTTGCTTAATAATAATAATAATGGCAACTGTAACAAAAAGAGAAATTGCTCTATTTGATTCTAAACTATCGCAAACTGAATTTGCATCTTGTCATGTAGTAGTAGTAGACGGTATGCGGCCCGTCCGGCCTATAATATCATAATAATGGCGCACAATTCCAAATCAATTTCTGAATAATATGTATATATATATATAGCACAATAATTAATACGTGAAATAATATCAATAACTAGGGTAATTAGCACTAGATTAATTCAATAATAAAGACATAGGACTTCAGAGACATAACTGCACAGATCAACTAGTAAATCGGTAGAAAATAATGAAGATAAATCGGTGAAATCTAACTGTACAAACTTAATTCTAATGTGTTCAGATATCGGGCATTTTAATAGTACGTGGTGTTCATTTTGTACAGAGGTATTATCACAATAGCAAACACGTAATTCAGGAGCAACACGAGTCCATCGACCAGTTTCCACTCGGAGTCTATGGGACATGAGACGGAGTCTGGTGAAATGGACACGTTTAAAGTCTGGGATGACGGGTTTCAAGCAACTGTATAGTGGATGAGCAGTAAGGCCAGGGTTGATAGTGTCACTGTAAGTACGGAACTTGGTAGCTGAAAGTGGTTTATTTAATACACGTAAACGGACGGAAGTTAGGGGGTCATCGACCTTGTAGTCAAGTGCTGACATTAAACAACGATATCCGGGAGTGTTTGCAGCTTTACAAAGATCATAAATATAATATAAAGGCACATCAGTATCGTGCACGGGTAACTTAAACATATTTTTCACATATTTAAGTCTAGCATTTACAATATAGTGACTAAGTGGTGGGATATTAAACTCAATTAAGCACAAATCAATTGGTGTTTGTTGACGTACTGAAAGTAAAATTTTAATTAACCTATTGAAGACTGGTTCAATTTGCTTAGTACATGCATTAACAGACAACCACGTTTCACAACCATATAAAATAGAAGATATTATACATGCATCAAAAACCTTTTTCTTTAAAGCGAATGGGAGTGATGTATTCTTACTGCAAAATATTGCAAATTTATTAATTGTTCTCTCACATATGATAATATGGTGTTTTAGTGCAGTAGATATGCGGCCATCAGCGGCGAAAACAGAACCTAAATAAACATAAAATTCACATGTAGAAATAACTGTAGTACCTAAAATAAATGGTTTACTGTCATCAACATTACCGTTTATTACAAAAAATTTGCTTTTCTTTTGATTAATTACCATACCAAAAACAGTACAATAATCGTATAGAGCACGTAATTTAATTTCACAATTTTTCCTAGAAGTTGATACTATTACTGTATCGTCCATAAACAAAAGGCAAACTAAAGCACCAAGGAAACCATCACATTTAACAGCTTCTTTTAACATGATAACAAGTTTATTAAGATACATACAAAATAAAATCCCGCTTGAAGGCGCCCCCTGGCGGACCCCAATAGTAGTCAGAATTACAGCAGATCTTAAGATAGATTTTGTTGCAGAATACAGCGCTTTAATAATAAATAACATCCGAAAACCACACCCTGAAGATTTAAGTAGTTCAAACATTTTATCACGTGGAACACGGTCATACGCCTTACTAAAATCAATGAAAACGACGTATAATTTAGACTTCTTGAAAATTGCATAATCTATAATGAGTCGAAGTCCGAGGATGTGTTCAATGCACCCTCGGCCTTTTTGAGCTCCTGCCTGACATTTATCTAAATTAATCCAATATTTTAACCGATTGTAAATTAATATATCAAAAAACTTTAACAGTGTTGTCATTATACTAAGACCACGGTAATTGCCACAATCTAATCTATTACCAGATTTGAAACACGTTATTAATTTACTAACAGCCCATTTTACAGGATATATTGCACCAATAAATATTAAATTAAAGATTGATAAGATGAATATTAGCCATGCACCTGGAAGCCTAGTTAGCAAGCCAGGGCTTACCCCAATATAACCTTTGTTGGTTTTCATATCGGCCAAACCTTCGGCAAATTCGCGTTGAGTAAATGGATCATCCAGACATGGTACGTAAATAGTACTAGTGATGTCGGAGTCAATGTCTGCAGGTTTGCTAGGATTGAGAAGAGACTCAAAATGAGTCCTAAACTCCTTATCTTCAGGTGCAGTATTTGCATTATTCTCATCTTCAAATGAAATGTTTCCATTCCAGTCAAGAGCTTTCCATAAACTTTTAGGATCATTTGAGTTGATGATATGATCCCATCGACATGCATCAGGATCCCTTGTGATCACTGGATCGTTACGAGATCTTCGACACAATCGGGCTGCTTCATTGATTGTCTCAAAGAACGAGTCCAACAACGTATCGACATCGTTAGTATCCGAGATAACAGGAGGATCACATTGCGCAATCCTAGCCTCAAACTTGTCGCATTCGACAAATTTATGGGAAAGTCCTTTGATATCCATGGCTACTCCAGTAAGCTTAACAGCGTCACCGTCTTCATAAATTGAATGACCCAAACTCATACTACGAGTAAATAGACTAGTACCATGTACAGGAAGTCCACCTTATATCTCCTTTGCATGCGAGTTCACTCATTAATGAATTCGATTTTGGGACATCTGATCGCTTCTATACGCCACTGCATAAGACGCTATTGGAAATTCATTATGAAGTTGGCTGGGATGCTCGTGAGGGGGAGGCTTTAGTCCATCATACAAACTATCCTATTAATACACTATTTAGTAACCTACAAGTATTCCTTAATGATCAAGAAGTTGAGACGGCAAATAATCATTATGCACAGAAAGGTATATTCCAAGTTATTTTATTCTCAGACAATGATCTCAAGAAAACAACATTACAAGCCGGTGGATTCGTTAAACCAAGTGATACAAATGGAATTGCTGTTGCTAATGTTATTGCCCCTAATAAACATAAGCGTCAAATCGTTGGTCCTATAATTAGTGACATTTTTGCCCAAGGAAAAGCAATTCCTCCTGGTGTTTCTATTAAAATTAGATTTACACGTCATTCAAATTCATTTTTTATCAAATCTGATAGTAATGTAACAAACCCTCATGTTCAAATTACCTATGCCGTATGTCACGTGACTAGGTATGAACTAGATAGTGAAATAATGCGAGCACATCAAATGGGTCTTCAAAAGGATGATTTTAAATTTCCTTTAAACAAACATCTTGTTACAACATTTACTATTGCAAGAGGAACCAACACACATACCCGAAATGACCCATTTAAAGGTACTTTACCTAAATTTGTTGTCATGGCAATGCAGACCAATTTAGCCTACAGTGGATCATTTACATCCGACCCTTTATTATTTAATCATTTTAATATAAATCATGCCGAATTGAATGTTGATGGGAAAAATAATTGGAGGAAGGGCATTTAAACCTAATTTTCCCAACGATACTTTCATGAATGAATACCTTGCCTTTCAATTGACTTTGAATGATTATATGCTTGGATCAGGAAATGCTATTAAACCTGATGATTACAAAAACTACTATCCGTGGCTAATTTGGGACCTTACAGCTAATAACGACTTAATTGACCAATTTCAACCAAAACAATTTTCCAATGGAATATTGAAATTGCATTTTGGGACTGGTTTACCTGAGACAGTAAATGTGATTCTATTATGTGGATATGATGCAATGATGACAATCAGTCTCGATGGACAAGTTCGCATATTCTAAGCAATGCTAAATTCTAGAGACTTAAAGAACTTTGAAATTGGTAAACACTATTTAGGTTGCTTTGCCAGTAACCAAATACCGAAGTTGGTGAATAAAGGTCAGGAATTTGGTTTAATAAGTAATACCCAAGGCAGTCATTTACCTGGTTCCCATTGGGTCTGTATTTATGGTAACAATCACAGAGCTGAATATTTTGACTCATTTGGTCAGTATCCTCCACCTCAAATAGAAACTTGGTTGAATAATAATACAATGACATGGAGACGAACAAGGCGTATCTACCAACACCCAAAGTTTACTACATGTGGAGGGTATGTGATTTTTTATTTGACTAAAAGACCTTATATACATAATCCATTGGGGATATTTACTGATAATCTGTTTTTAAATGAAAAGATACTTGCATGTTGGTTTCGTAACTATGCAAAAATTGTTCAAAAGGATTAAAAAAAAGTCTATAATATATTATTATTAATATAATTATTAATGTTCTCAAACTATAATCAATACATATCCTGAATTAATCCATGTTTGGAAGCTATATATAATATGAGTGGAAATTCTTATTCGGTTGGTGTATTACCTAAGGTACTAGCAACATCAGTGATTGATTTTCAATTTTACAAATTAAGCAATGGAGAAATAGTCTTCAAGGAAATATCAGTGGCAGATGACTTAGGAATAAGCAATTACTGTAGTGCAAAGGAGTTGGCAAAGGAACAGGCAAAAGTGGTTGTATGAAGAAAAAAAAAGGTTTATCTATATAGAGAGGTTGTTATTGATATCAAGCACACTACTACTATTACTACAAATAGAAGCATCACACAAAATTAAGACAGTGCTATAAACTAAATGAAATATAATAAACAATGTATGAATAGGCCTTATAATAATAATTTTAAAATCTTAGTAAAGTTTTAATGTTTGTTGAAGTTATATATTAATTAATTAATATAGTTTCGGCTTCTTAAACGATGTCAAGTTGTCTCCAGCAGTGCTAGCCTTGCATATTTCTACAATATCGCGCTTCAAGTTAGCGGAACATTTAGGTACATCTTTACCAGATTCATTAATTAAAAGGTTTCGTCCTTCTTTAGTGTGGGTATAATAGGGAGGTGTAGGTGGAGGTGTTTCACCGAAATCATCTTCTTCGTAAGTTTCTTCTAGTAACATAAAACGATTGTTATCTTCAAAGTGTGCATTGCGACATTTATTTTCAAGAAATTTAACTGTTTCAAGATCATCTTTTGATAGGACAACTGCATTCCCTGACATATTATGTTTAACAATAAGATCTTTATTTTGTTTCTTAGCCATTAAAACGAGTGGATAAACTATATTCAGAATTATCATGGTCAAAATCTACTCTGGCCAGCTCATCAGGAGTGAAATTCAAGCCAGAATAGAAATCAATTGATACTGACTGAGGATAAGATGTTTCATATTCCCAAAGACCAACATAGGCTTTCCCTTTGTATTTTGTTACAAAGCCCACTAAAGGGTCTGAGAGAAGAACATAACGATCATGATTCAAAAATGATAGGCGTGTTTTCAATAATTGCGAAATATGAGAATGTAGGAGCTTTAGCTGTTCTAAGAAGTAACGAGGTATGAAAAAATGAGAATGTTCTTTCTCAACATGAGCTCCATCAGACATCAAGTTAACAACAATATAGGATTTCTTGAATTCACCAATTTTATTCTCTATAACTGTTTGCAGTAGAAACCGTGTGTTCATCATGTTGAGTACAAATGAATCTTGTTCTTGTGTAAACACTGCATACTTGTGAGGTTGGATTATCATAGAAAAATCCTGACTGGCTACTTTGAATGGTTGGTTGCTAACAGATATCTTCTTAGATAGGGCCATTATTTTGAGCGAATAAAGTTTAGAATAAAGTTTACAAGAAAATTAACTAAATAAAATATAGCAATACAATTAAATACAATGTTAACATCACATAGAATATGGATAAATGATAATTTTTTATTTCTGTCCAATTTATATCCAAATATGTCGACCAATCACGACTAGGTGGCTTGTGTTGACAGCTAATCAGCTCCAATGTTTCTGGCGGATAAATTTGATTTAGGTAAAGTTTGCAAGGCAATGAAACATTAAATCAATTTCATGGACGATTGCGAGCATAGTCAACCAGAGCGTATAATTTGGCCTATAGTAGGCAATGGTATGACGTCAATGATAATAATGAATGACAAGACAATGAGACGCCATGTCTGACAATGTAGGTGTTCCTTAACATTGATTGGCTGGTGATTCATCCAGTGTAACGCGTTACATGCACCTTATTGGCTGCTTGTTTTACCAATGGTTACGTTACATTTGAAGTAATAGGATATAGAGAGAGTTGGCAATGGTGAGGTAATGGGAGCATTTGTAATAGGAGCAATGAGGAGACTCTGGGTAATGCGATCTATAGGGAGACATTTGTAATGGGAGCAATGGGGAGACTCGTGTAATGGGAGCAATAGAGGTAATGCGAACTATAGGGAGACATTTGTAATGGGAGCAATGGGGACACTCTAGGTAATGCGATCTATAGGGAGACATTTGTAATGGGAGCAATGGGGAGACTCGGCTAATGGGAGCAATGGCTAATGGGAGCTATGGGGAGACTCAGCTAATGGGAGCAATGGGGAGACTCGGCTAATGGGAGCAATGGGGAGACTCGGCTAATGGGAGCAATGGCCAAGGGAGCTATAGGAGCCATAAGGAGCCATAGGGAGCTAATGGGAGCTATGGGCAATGGAAGCTATGGGAGCCAATGGGAGCTATAGGGCCAATGGGAGCTATAGGAGCCATAAGGAGCCATAGGGAGCTAATGGGAGCTATGGGCAATGGGATCTATGGGAGCCAATGGGAGCTATAGGGCCAATGGGTGCTATAGGAGCCATAAGGAACCATAGGGAGCTAATGGGAGCTATGGGCAATGGAAGCTAAGGGAGCCAATGGGAGCTATAGGGCCAATGGGACCTATAGGAGCCATAAGGAGCTAATGGGAGCTATGGGCAATGGAAGCTAAGGGAGCCAATGGGAGCTATAGGGCCAATGGGAGCTATAGGAGCCATAAGGGGCTAATGGGAGCTATGGGCAATGGGAGCTATGGGAGCCAATGGGAGCTATAGGGCCAATGGGAGCTATAGGAGCCATAGGGAGCTAATGGGAGCTATGGGCAATGGGAACTATGAGAGCCAATGGGAGCTATGGGAGCTATAGGAGCCATAAGGAGCCATAGGGAGCTAATGAGAGCTATGGGCAATGGAGCTAATGGGAGCTATGGGCAATGGGAGCTATGGGAGCCTATAGGAGCCAATGGGAGCTATAGGAGCCATAAGGAGCCATAGGGAGCTAATGGGAGCTATAGGGAGCTAATGGGAGCTATGGGCAATGGGAGCTATGGGAGCCAATGGGAGCTATAGGAGCCATAGGGAGCTAATGGGAGCTAAGGGCAATGGGAGCTATGGGAGCCAATGGGAGGTATAGGAGCCATAAGGAGCCATAGGGAGCGAGTGGGGGGGGGGGGGGGGGGGGGGCTGGTCCAAAGCAGGGCAATCCCTCACTACTGGCAATATCTAACACATTTCCTCTGCAGTGCTTCCAATTGCTTACGAAGGCGTTGAGTTATGCTGTAAAACCAAGTAGATGCGGCGTAATCGATATGTGGTTGTATCAGTGTATTGCATAGCAAACGTCTTGTATAGTAGTCTAGTAATCCGCCATATCTATGTAAAAACTTCAATCTATTGTTACATTTCTTTATTACCTTTGTGGCCATCTCGGTCCCACTTAGATGTTGGTCTAGCACGGAGCCAAGGTAAGTGACCGATTTTGCATTTTTTATACGTTGCCCACCACAATAGACTTCTAGTTCAGGAGAGGAAGCTATCTTTTGGTGTGTTCCAATGAGTATGCTGTAGGTCTTATCAAAGTTTATTGTCAGTTTATTTTGTACACACCAGTCGAATATCTGTCCATTGTTGAACTCAAAATTTTAGAAATTAATTCTGAGTCATCATTGGTTTTTATTAAGTTTGTTTCATTGGCAAAGGTTGGGTCCAGGGTGTCATCCTCTATTACCATGTGGAAGTCGTTAGTGTCTCCTTGGTACAGTAGAACTCCCAAGATAGATCCCTGGGGAACACCATTTTTAATAGGTTTAGTCTCCGATCGTGTGTTGCCAATAGCAACGAACTGTTGTCTACCAGAAAGATATGATTCGAACCAATCTTTTGTTTTATCGGTAGCGCCCATAGCCTTTAGTTTTTCTAACAATATATTGTGGTTCACACAGTCAAGGGCTTTTCGAAAGTCTATAGTGACCATACCAGTGAGTTTGCCATTGTCCATACCATTTCTAATAGCGCTATCTACAAAGATTAATGCAGTTTCAGTTGAATATCCCTCCCGAAAGCCCGACTGAAGTTTATTTATTAGTTTGTTATTGATATAGTGGTCTTGTAGCTGGTTAAATGCAACTCTTTCAAGTATTTTAGACATTATTGGAAGTAATGAGAGTGGGCGAAAGTTTCCTCTCTCTAGTCGCGAACCATTGCTTTTATATGCAGTCTTTACACGAGCAATCTTGTAACTTGTAGGGTACTTAGTGGTTATTATAGATTGGTTAATAATATGCAGTAGGGGGGATATAATGACTGATAACCCATCCTTTATTATCTTTGCCGGTATCTCATCCGATCCAGTGGCTTTAGAAACATCAACCCTAGAACATATTTTGTAAACCTCATCATATGTCGTAGGGTGTAATTCGAAAGAATTTTCCACAACTCCCAGTTTTTTGTAATAGTCCACCACCTTCGGAATATCGTAGTTTCCACTAGGTGGCGGCAACTTACTTACGAGCTCATCTGCTATTGATGCTGACGACAGCAGGCAATCATCCCAGGCATGGAGATCGATCAACTTGCTTGCTGGTCGAAAAACCCAACCAACCACCAAGGTTAAGGCTGAATCACCAGCCGATCGCCTCAATGGTTGGAAGGCCCACTTTGAAAAGCTCCTCAATAATGACAGGGTATTGCCTGATAACTTTATAGATGTAAAAGTGTCTGAGTCTGTACTCCCAGATATTCCCATTGATGATATCTCCTTTGCAGAAGTGAAGGCTGCTGCAAAGAGCATTAAGACCAATCGTGCCAGTGGAGTAGATGGTGTTCCCCCTGAGGTCTTTAAAATACCTGAGTGTTTAAAGCTCATCTATCCCATCATAGTAGACATGTACCGAACAACAAGAGTCCCACAAGAAATGAAAACGAATAAGTTGGTGCCAGTTCCCAAGAAGGGCAACCTGACACTCTATGGTTCTTTTCGGGGAATCTCATTGATCTCGATTGCTGCAAAGCTATACAATAGAATTCTATTAAATCGCATCAGGGATCCCATTGAGAGACTGCTCCGTGGAAATCAGAATGGGTTCCGTAAAGGTCGTGGGACCATGGAGCCCATTTTGGCACTTAGAAGGATAATTGAAGAGTTATCAAAAAAGAAAGACAGGCATCTGGCTGTTATCTTTGTTGACTTCTTCAAGGCCTTTGATTCAGTCTCTCGCTCACGTATGTTCAGCATACTTTCATTATATGGGATTCCTGATGAAATTATTGCAGCAATCAGATCAGTATACGATGGTTCGACAACATTTGTGTCTACTGTTGACGGTGACACAGAACCATTTGAAGTGTTATGGGGCGTGCTCCAGGGAGACACACTTGCACCATTCTTGTTCATAATTGTTGTTGACTATGTTCTACGCATGTCCTTAGATCATCATAATGATGATGGGGTGATGATAACTCCACCTACTGGCTCCAGAAGTCGAGGAAATCCTGCCAAGTACCTAACTAATCTAGACTTTGCTGATGACTTAGGAGTACTCTCAGAATCACTAGAGGGAGCCCAACGGCTCCTCAGCTCATTAGAACATGCTGCTTATAGTGTTGGTCTTTTTATTAACTCTAGAAAGACCAAAATTCTGACAGTTAACTTTGAAAGTCCTCAGCAAGTCTCTGATCGGATGAGCATAAGCTCAAAAGATGGTATGCTTGAGCATGTGGATGACTTCTGTTACCTGGGATCATGGATTCGGAAGTCAGGTGAGGACCTTCGAATACGTAAGGAAAAGGCATGGGCAGCCTTGAATAGGCTTTCCAGGATTTGGAAGTCACCGAGAATTAATCGGAAACTTAAGGTCCGATTATTTAGAGCAGCAGTAGTTCCAGTACTTCTCTATGGGAGTCCATGCTGGGCTCTAACTGCTGAGGACACCAAATCTCTGGATGGCACATTCACAAGAAAGCTACGCCGGGTTCATTGTGTCAAGTACAATGCACACATCTCCAACCAGACACTATATAGCATTGGAGGTGTCTCATTGGTTCCCCCAAGCTTGACCCTAGAACAAAATCGCCTCCGCTTTGCAGGACATTGCCTTCGCATTGAGGACCAGCCAGTGCATAATCTTGTACTTTGGCAGCCTCATGGAGTGAATAAGCATGGTGGACAGCCCATGACTTTCTTGAGACGCATCTTAAAGGACACTGGCCTTGAAGATGCGGATGATTTAGCAAATGTCATGGATGATAGGGAGTTGTGGTGGTGCAATTTTGTCGATAAGCCGGCACAGCATTCTTAAAAGTGCAGCTGCAATGCAGCATGCCGATCCTAGTAGTAGTAGTAGGCATGGCTCTAATAATGTTAATTGAGATGATAAAGTCATGGCTCTAATAATGGTATTGGAGATAAAGCCATGGCTCTAATAATATTATTGGAGATAAAGCCATGGCTCTAATCTATCTCGCTACTTCCCATTTTCAGTAAAATGTACGAAAAAATAATTTATGTACAACTTCAAAATTATCTGGATCGCTTTTCAATACTAACACCCTGTCAATTTGGTTTTCGGAAAAATACTTCCACTTTCTCTGCGATTTTAACTGTAATATAGACATCTGTCTACCATCTGTTAACATAGAGAAACTACTGCGTAAGAGCCAAAACGGATTTCGACCAAGTAGATCAACAATAGCTCAGATACTTGCACTACGGAGACTGATTGAAGGAATTAAGTCAAATAATCTCTCCGCAGTCATGTCTTTTGTGGGCTTCAAGAAGGCATTCGACTCCATCCATAGAGATAAAATGCTTGAAATCCTAAGAGCTTATGGAATACCAGAAGTAATCGTTGCTGGCATTGGATTGTTATATTGTAACACAGAAGCACAGGTACTCTCACCAGATGGTGAAACTGAGTTTTTCTAAATCCTGGCTGGCGTACTGCAAGGTGACACATTAGCACCATTACTATTTGTAATTGTACTGGATTACGCAATGAGGATGGCCACAAAGGGTGAAGATCTGGGATTCACACTTCAAGAACGCAGAAGTAGTAGATATAAGGCAACTACAGTCACAGACACCGACTTTGCGGATGACATCGCCCTGCTCTCTAATACGCTAGCAGATGCACAGTTTCTACTAAATAAAGTGGAGAGGGCTGCTAAGGAGGTTGGATTGCATATAAATGCTACCAAGACCGAATTCATGACTTTTAATGTTGATGGAAACTTTACAACCATTGATAATAATCAACTAAGGAAGGTTGATGACTTCCAGTACCTAGGATCATGGACATAGAAGTTAGGAAAGCAAAGGCTTGGGTAGCTCTATCAAAAATGGATACCATCTGGAATTCAGATCTCTCCAGGCACCTGAAGACTAAGTTCTTTCGAGCCACAGTGGAAAGTGTATTTTTATACAGGGGTGAGACCTGGACACTGACTAAATCACTTGAACAACGAATCGATGGTTGCTACACAAGACTACTAAGGGCAGCCCTAAACATCAGCTGGAGACAACACATGACAAACACCGAGCTTTATTGTACAATACCACCTGTATCAACCACCCTCTGTGAACGCAGATTAAGATTCAGTGGGCACTGATGGCGAAGTAAAGACGAGGTCATACCAGATCTACTTTTCTGGCAACCAACTCATGGAAAGCGTAGTCGTGGATGACCGGCCATAACATATATAGATCAACTTGAAAGGGATACTGAACTTGGGAGAAACGAAATTGCGACAACTATGGAGAATTGGGAAGCCTGGAAGGATCTCATTTCCACTGTCCGAGTTTGCTCGACCTAGAAGTAGTAGTTAACTGTAAAATAAAAAATTAAGTTAGTTCTGGATTCCAAATCATCCAGATGCGCAATATACATTGATCTCAAAAAAAGCGTTCGACACGCTCAACCACTCGATATTACTACAAAAACTGAAAAAACTGAAAACTGGAAAACAGAACTCAATTTGTATCCCTTAACAATAAAATCCAATCGCCGATTCTGAAAATTACTTTGGGACTCCCCAAGGATCTATCTTATCACCTTTGCTGTTTTTACTCTATATAAATGATCTTCCTAACGTATCTAACCTACTAACTACTCTATTCGCTGACGACACCACATTACTGAACCACAATATTGACATTGACCGACTAATAACAACAACAAACACAGAACTTGACAAGATTTCGGACTGGCTCGAAGACAATAGACTATCCCTCAATATGACGAAGACAGAATACACTATATTTACTAACTGCCTACTAACTATTGGTCTTACTAAAATAAAAATTAAATCTTCTGAGATCAAGCAAGTACAGCATGCGAAATTTCTTGGTATCTGGCTAGAAGACAAATTGAAATGGAAAACCCATAAAAGGTACATATTAAACAAAATTTCCCGCTCAGCTGGTTTATTCTATAAGTTAAGACAAGACATATCTTCCCATCCCAGATCATTTCATTTCTTGTGGGACTCTTGTTGTTCTGTATATGTCTACTATGATGGGATAGATGAGCTTTAAACACTCAGGTATTTTAAAGATCTCAGGGGGAACACCATCTACTCCACTGGCACGATTGGTCTTAATGCTCTTTGCAGCAGCCTTCACTTCTGCAAAGGAGATATCACCAATGGGAATATCTGGGAGTACAGACTCAGACACTTTTGCTTCTATAAAGTTATCAGGCAATAAATACCCTATCATTATTGAGGAGCTTTTCAAAGTGGGCCTTCCAACCATTGAGGCGATCGGCTGGTGATTCAGCCTTAACCTTGGTGGTTGGTTGCCTTTTTCGACCAGCAAGCAAGTTGATCGATCTCCATGCCTGGGATGATTGCCTGCTGTCGTCAGCATCATTGATGGCATCAACCTGTTGGTTTATTAGCTCCTGTAAATTAACAGAATACTGCCTGTTCAGGGACCTAGATGCAGCCTTAACTGCATTCTTGGCCACTGTAGTCTGTTTGAGTCGGGACTCTTTCTGCACCTTGTAGAGGTCATTTCGGCACTTCTGAATTTTGTTGTCAGTCCCGGGGGCCCGTTTCCTGTTTCGAGGGTATACAGGAACTGTTTCTGCAGCTGCTAACTTAACTGCCTCTGTGAAGGCAGTATAGCCCTCACAGTGATCTGCCGCCTCAGAGGCAAGAGCCTCATACCTGTTGCTCAGCTGTAGTGTGAAGCTGGATCTCACACTTGGCTGTTGCAACAGAGAGGACCAGTCATGCCGCGGCAAGGCAGATTTCGTTGTTCTGCTAGCACGCAGACTAAGTCTTACCTTGGCCACAATATGGCGGTGATCACTGGAGAAGGGTCGTAGTGTAAATGCATTACAGTCTTGTATAGAGCTCCTGTATTTCCTACGAAACAGGATATGGTCTATCTGGGACTTGTGACCACTGGGTCCACTATGAGTCCATAGCTTTCCAATTTGCTTCTTGAACTGGGTTCCAGCCGAAAACAATCCATTTCCAGAGATAAAATCCTGAAGATGGACGGAATTTCGGTTAACACTATTGCTATAGACCCAGGGCGATGTAGGTGATTGATGCAGACTTGCATTAAAGTCTCCCAGGAATGTTAAGAATGCATGCTGATCCACTCCATCAGTAGCTGCTTGTAGATTCTGGTAGAAATTTTCCACGTCCTCTACAGGGGCAACACTAGTTGGAGAGTAGCACACAATCAGAACTACCTTAGGAAACTTCTTAGCCAGTCTTCCAGAACATGAGAAGTGGCAACGGATGATGCGGTTAGAGATTTGGTCTATTTTGTCCAATGCTGCATGTGCAGTTGGATTCATCAATAGACCAATTCCACCATTGCCACTATCATCTGCTGAAGCGAGGGCGAGTCGCCAACCGCCCCCCATGTCCTTAATCAGAACCACATCAGTCTGTCCAGTCTGCATTCGGTGCTCTTGAACACCCACTGCACTAAGAGAAAGCTTATCTGCCAAGGCAGTCAGCTCACCTTGTCGCATTGGGGACCCGAGTGTTAGGGTGTTGACTGAGGCTAATCTAGTGACTTGCCTCAGATTCACCAATGGCTTTGTTGCTCGGGGTGGAACATGAGAGTAGCC
This sequence comes from Nemertoderma westbladi, assembly GCA_032718475.1. Taxonomy (NCBI): domain Eukaryota; kingdom Metazoa; phylum Xenacoelomorpha; order Nemertodermatida; family Nemertodermatidae; genus Nemertoderma; species Nemertoderma westbladi. Next base: position 57,176 of record JAUCBJ010007720.1, read on the forward strand.
TCCAACTCCAGAAACCCTCTCCCCATCACAATCTGGCCTCCCTGGTGACCCAGGCTTTGGGCCAGAAAGGTCATCAGGAAAGGGACTCAAAGAATTGTTGGCTGCTCTCTCTCCAGGAGGGGGTGAGACAGGCAGCCAGTCAGGAGTTAACTGACGCCTGTGAGGCCGATTGTGTCCAGTAATTCCACTGGCCTCTAGTGGCCGGACCTCCGCATTGCTAATGTAATCCATAGTGGGGGTTGGGGGGTGCTTTTTTGCCGAGTCAGCTCTCGGGGCAAATACCACACCCTGGTTTGCCATCCCACAGGGTGGGTGTCGCAATGGAGTCAGATATGAGGCCCATCACCCATATCTACTCTGGCGCACATGACCCACCATTGACTGTTGCAGCTCTTGCCCTGTACCCTTGCTGCCAGGTGCAGGTCGCAGTGAAGTGCTCTCAGAGTGGACATGAGAACACTCTACTCCTGACCAGCCATTGGTAGATCACCATCTGCCTGGTCAGGCCATATACCCCTGCAACCAAGTATATGGGGCCTTAATCCAGGACCAAGGGCGTCCTTATCCCAGAACGAAGGGGGTCCTAGTTACAGGACCAGATTTGCCCTAGTAAAAGGGTCTATGCAGCTACAGGTGGCACCTCCTTTATGCTGCATGGAGGTGGCAAGTTTTCTTGATCAATGAACTAGAATACCTGACCTGACCTGGTTATAGTTAGTTATAATGTTAGTTATAGTCAGTTATAGTTATAAATTGCAAGTGACTCGGTAAAATATCGCAGGCCACTGTAACTAACGTGACTTGCTTAGGCTATAAAATCGATGTTAATTACCTGAGATGTTATCAAGGTTAAGCCTAAGCTTAGCGATGCTGAGCTGCATCTAGGTCCCTGAACAGGCAGTACTCTGTTAATCTACAGGAGCTAATAAACCAACAGGTTGATGCCATCAATGATGCTGACGACAGCAGGCAATCATCCCAGGCATGGAAATCGATCAATCTGCTTACTGGGCGGAAAAGCCAACCAACCACCAAGGTTAAGGCTGAATCACCAGCCGATCGCCTCAATGGTTGGAAAGCCCACTTTGAAAAGCTCCTCAATAATGACAGGGTATTGCCTGATAACTTTATAGAAGTAAAAGTGTCTGAGTCTGTACTCCCAGATATTCCCATTGGCGATATCTCCTTTGCAGAAGTGAAGGCTGCTGCAAAGAGCATTAAGACCAATCGTGCCAGTGGAGTAGATGGTGTTCCCCCTGAGGTCTTTAAAATACCTGAGTGTTTAAAGCTCATTTATCCCATCATAGTAGACATGTACCGTACAACAAGAGTCCCACAAGAAATGAAAACAAATAAGTTGGTGCCAGTTCCCAAGAAGGGCAACCTAACACTCTATGGTTCTTTTCGGGGAATCTCATTGATCTCGATTGCTGCAAAACTATACAATAGAATTCTATTAAATCGCATCAGGGATCCCATTGAGAGACTGCTACGTGGAAATCAGAATGGGTTCCGTAAAGGTCGTGGGACCATGGAGCCCATTTTGGCACTTAGAAGGATAATTGAAGAGTTATCAAAAAAGAAAGACAGGCATCTGGCTGTTATCTTTGTTGACTTCTTCAAGGCCTTTGATTCAGTCTCTCGCTCACGTATGTTCAGCATACTTTCATTATATGGGATTCCTGATGAAATTATTGCAGCAATCAGATCAGTATACGATGGTTCGACAACATTTGTGTCTACTGTTGACGGTGACACAGAACCATTTGAAGTGTTATGGGGCGTCCTCCAAGGAGACACACTTGCACCATTCTTTTTCATTATTGTGGTTGACTATGTTCTACGCATGTCCTTAGATCATCATAATGATGATGGGGTGATGATAACTCCACCTACTGGCTCCAGAAGTCGAGGAAATCCTGCCAAGTACCTAACTGATCTAGACTTTGCTGATGACTTAGGAGTACTCTCAGAATCATTAGAGGGAGCCCAGCGGCTCCTCAGCTCATTAGAACATGCTGCTTCTAGTGTTGGTCTTTTTATTAACTCCAGAAAGACCAAAATTCTGACAGTTAACTTTGAAAGTCCTCAGCAAGTCTCTGATCGGATGAGCATAAGCTCAAAGGATGGTATGCTTGAGCATGTGGACGACTTCTGTTACCTGGGATCATGGATCCGGAAGTCAGGTGAGGACCTTCGAATACGTAAGGGAAAGGCATGGGCAGCCTTGAATAGGCTTTCCAGGATTTGGAAGTCACCTAGAATTAATCGGAAACTTAAGGTCCGATTATTTAGAGCAGCAGTAGTTCCAGTACTCCTCTACGGGAGTCCATGCTGGGCTCTAACTGCTGAGGACACCAAATCTCTGGATGGCACATTCACAAGAATGCTACGCCGGGTACATTGTGTCAAGTACAATGCACACATCTCCAACCAGACACTATATAACATTGGAGGTGTCTCATTGGTTCCCCCAAGCTTGACACTAGAACAAAATCGCCTCCGCTTTGCAGGACATTGCTTTCGCCGTGAGGACCAGCCAGTGCATAATCTTGTACTTTGGCAGCCTCATGGAGTGAATAAGCATGGTGGACAGCCCATGACTTTCTTGAGACGCATCTTAAAGGACACTGGCCTTAAAGATGCGGATGATCTAGCAAATGTCATGGGTGATAGGGAGTTGTGGCGGTGCAATTTTGTTGACAAGCCGGCACAGCATTCTTAAAAATGCAGCTGCAATGCAGCATGCCGATCCTAGTAGTAGTAGTTACATATATTGAATCTTGCAACGCAAGCTTTCTAATGATATGAAAAATTCTTCACTAATGTGAAGAATGGCAACGATAGGATATGTGCAATTTCACAAAAGACACTTATAAAACGCTTGTAAAAACAAATTTATAGACAATATCGAAAATTCCGGCTTCATAGTAACAACCACGGTGAGTGGAACTAGTTGTGTTTCAATTTTCAAGCAATATGATAAAGATTTGTAGAAAAATCTAGGGGTGGGCGTGTCCGTGTCATCAGAAAATATTTTCAGGGATGGGGGGGGGGGGGGGGGGGGGGGGGGTCCGTGTCATCAGAAAATTACACTATATTACGGGTCATGGTTGATATTAATGAGATAGAAGAGATTCACCACTTCCCAAAAGAACGGTGTTTATTCAAATTAGAATATATTGGACATTAATGTCCGCCCTGCACTGCACGGTCTTCATCCAGTCAAAATAAACTACAGCAACGAAATCCCTAATATAAACTAGAAACTTGTAATTTGTTCTAGCTATATGGTCACGATGAGGTTATATAATATTTATCACACCAATAACAGGCCTGGTTTGGTTAGGGTAAGTGTCATCCACAAATTAAGGATGTCATCCTCAAATTAAGGTTGTTATTCTCAAATCAAATCAAAATCTATATTCTCATTTCGTGATGTATTAAAATTAATTATATCCCATCCCATGTTCTCTCTTTTGACTTTAGCAGCTGCAGGTCAGCGCAACCATCAAATGGGAGATTCACTTTAAGGCCTGAGTACCCACCCCCCCCCCCCCCTGGTCAATATTTAAAATGTCTGTTTGTTATTTAGCCCTTGTTGGCAAACATGTTGTTTGCTATTTAATGAGGATTTAAAATCTGAAAAGCGCTTAGCGAAACCTATTTTAGTTCTCGAGTTATCGCTGTTTTCCTGTATGACGGTCTGTCAGTCAAATTGTAAGACAGACAGACAACCGACAGACTGGCTAGATTCTACCAAACCTTAAAATTGACATTGGAAATGAAATCAGCGACCCCGAAACCCCCAAAATGAACTTTTTAGCCCGGTGATGTGATCTCATCATGCCTGAAATAATTAACCAACTAGACCACAGACAGCCAGTTCTGGCGGGAAGGTTTAAACTTTGAAGGCTACTATCTCGGAATGACATTTTTTATTATTCAAAATACTACTCCTCCACCATTTTTCATTTTTATTTTTGGCTCATTCGAAAGGGTTTCGACGGTTCTTTTAAAGTTATCGGTTGAAATTTTTATAATTCTGCAGGATGCATTTACAGCCAATTTTTCAGATTAAAGCCAAAAATTTATTGAAATTATGCCTCATATTAAAAATTATTAATTAAGTTTCATAAAAAGGCAAAACTAAAAATTGTAACCGATAACTTTTGTAGAGCTGACCTCCGTAATTCGAAAAAAATTGGTTTCAGACAATTTTACCTAAAATTGAATGACTAGTAGCATTTTAAACGCAAATCTTGTTTCATTCAATAGCCGCTAGAGGACGACTGGAAATTAGAAAAATTTTCGAAAAAACAAATGCTTAGCCAAATGTTAACAGCCCATACTGTATAAAATTAAAATATTTTAATTTCAGTACAAATTTTAAAAAGGGTACTATACTCCGGCCTTAATTTGTATCTAGCATATTGGACAAATGTCCCTTAAGAATATATCGAATGCATTTCTTATTGGACTGACGTTTGTCACCTGAAGTGTATCAATAATCTCAGTTGCATCCATTCCAGTGTACAAATGTCACATTGATATTCTTAGGTAACAGCCGGTATAATAATTATGCATTCACTGACATCTGTAAATCTGTCCCCCGAAAATTTAGTTACATTTAATGCATTGTATGTGGTTACAAGCTGTATATATCAGAAGAATGTCCATTAAGAGATTCATTCTTCCCTTTAATTATTGGTCAATTATTTGTACATAATAATCTCTGTAGTATCAATAACCATTCCACTACTGTCAACATTGGTATCAGCTGGTAAATAATGAAGCCATTAACTGACATCTGTAAGTCTGTCCTCCAAAATTATACTTCATTCAATGTATGTGGTTTGTAAAATCTATATAAAAGTGTATTTCGCTTTTTCACTGAGCACAATAAACTTGTAAGTGGGGAGGCATCGCATACTCGTAAGTCTAGGTGAGCCTTTGCATAGAGGTAGAAGTAGTGGAACTAGCCATTCGCCACTTAGCGGCCGACAGAGGAACTTCTGCCTGTGTGTAAAATTTATAAACTGTTAATAGACTACATGTGTACTACGTTGACTTCCATAGATTGAACGACTTATCAGCGTTCACAAATTTCCAATGAGAACGACAATGACATATGGGTCCGTAAGTTATACCTCTAAGCTCAGGATCACTTTTTGATCCCCCCCAAAGACCCATGATTGATAAGGATCGACCCATATTTGGTGTTTATTTTGCAATAAATTATTATACATAAACTGTACAATGTTAAAAATAGGTATTTTCCTTCTCTCAATAATTATGTTGGTTGAGGGTAAATCCAAGATCTCGGCACCAGAACCAAATACTGAATCACTTGAACGCAATGTAAGTATAGTGTAAAAGAATTAAATCGTTAATAAAGTACAGCACAGCTATAATATATTAGGTAAACTCCACTCAACACATATCAACCCAGAATAGGCCTATCTGTAAGTGCAACATGTATCAATCCAGAGTAGGCCTATCTGTAAGTACAACATGTATCAATCCAGAGTAGGCCTACCTGTAAGTACAACATGTATCAATCCAGAGTAGGCCTATCTGTAAGTGCAACATGTATCAATCCAGAGTAGGCCTATCTGTAAGTACAACATGTATCAATCCAGAGTAGGCTTATCTGTAAGTACAACATGTATCAATCCAGAGTAGGCCTATCTGTAAGTACAACATGTATCAATCCAGAGTAGGCCTACCTGTACGTACAACATGTATCAATCCAGAGTAGGCTTACCTGTACGTACAACATGTATCAATCAAGAGTAGGCCTACCTGTAAGTACAACATGTATCAATCCAGAGTAGGCCTACCTGTAAGTACAACATGTATCAATCCAGAGTAGGCCTACCTGTAAGTACAACATGTATCAATACAGAGTAGGCCAACCTGTAAGTACAACATGTATCAATCCAGAATAGGCCTATCTGTAAGTACAACATGTATCAATCCACAGTAGGCCTATCTGTAAGTACAACATATATCAATCCAGAGTAGGCCTACCTGTAAGTACAACATGTATCAATCCAGAGTAGGCCTACCTGTAAGTACAACATGTATCATTCCAGAGTAGGCCTATCTGTAAGTACAACATGTATCAATCCACAGTAGGCCTATCTGTAAGTACAACATGTATCAATCCAGAGTAGGCCTATCTGTAAGTACAACATGTATCAATCCAGAGTAAACCTATCTGTACGTACAACATGTATCAATCCAGAGTAGGCCTACCTGTAAGTACAACATGTATCAATCCAGAGTAGACCTACCTGTAAGTACAACATGTATTAATCCAGAGTAGGCCTATCTGTAAGTACAACATGTATCAATCCAGAGTAGGCCTATCTGTAAGTACAACATGTATCAATCCAGAGTAGGCCAACCTGTAAGTACAACATGTATCAATCCGGAGTAGGCCTATCTGTAAGTACAACATGTATCAATCCAGAGTAGGCCTATCTGTAAGTACAACATGTATCAATCCAGAGTAGGCCAACCTGTAAGTACAACATGTATCAATCCGGAGTAGGCCTATCTGTAAGTACAACATGTATCAATCCAGAGTAGGCCTATCTGTAAGTACAACATGTATCAATCCAGAGTAGGCCCACCTGTAAGTACAACATGTATCAATCCGGAGTAGGCCTATCTGTAAGTACAACATGTATCAATCCAGAGTAGGCCTATCTGTAAGTACAACATGTATCAATCCAGAGTAGGCCAACCTGTAAGTACAACATGTATCAATCCAGATTAGACCTATCTGTAAGTACAACATGTATCAATCCAGAGTAGACCAACCTGTACGTACAACATGTATCAATCCAGAGTAGGCCTATCTGTAAGTACAACATGTATTAATCCAGAGTAGGCCTATCTGTAAGTACAACATGTATCAATCCAGAGTAGGCCTATCTGTAAGTACAACATGTATTAATCCAGAGTAGGCCTATCTGTAAGTACAACATGTATCAATCCAGAGTAGGCCTATCTGTAAGTACAACATGTATCAATCCAGAGTAGGCCAACCTGTAAGTACAACATGTATCAATCCGGAGTAGGCCTATCTGTAAGTACAACATGTATTAATCCAGAGTAGGCCTATCTGTAAGTACAACATGTATCAATCCAGAGTAGGCCTATCTGTAAGTACAACATGTATCAATCCAGAGTAGGCCAACCTGTAAGTACAACATGTATCAATCCAGAGTAGGCCTATCTGTAAGTACAACATGTATTAATCCAGAGTAGGCCTATCTGTAAGTACAACATGTATCAATCCAGAGTAGGCCTATCTGTAAGTACAACATGTATCAATCCAGAGTAGGCCTACCTGTAAGTACAACATGTATCAATCCAGAGTAGGCCTATCTGTAAGTACAACATGTATCAATCCAGAGTAGGCCTATCTGTAAGTACAACATGTATCAATCCAGAGTAGGCCTACCTGTAAGTACAACATGTATCAATCCAGAGTAGGCCTATCTGTAAGTACAACATGTATCAATCCAGAGTAGGCCTATCTGTAAGTACAACATGTATCAATCCAGAGTAGGCCTATCTGTAAGTACAACATGTATCAATCCAGAGTAGGCCTATCTGTAAGTACAACATGTATCAATCCAGAGTAGGCCTATCTGTAAGTACAACATGTATCAATCCAGAGTAGGCCTACCTGTAAGTACAACATGTATCAATCCAGAGTAGGCCTATCTGTAAGTACAACATGTATCAATCCAGAGTAGGCCTATCTGTAAGTACAACATGTATCAATCCAGAGTAGGCCTATCTGTAAGTACAACATGTATCAATCCAGAGTAGGCCTACCTGTAAGTACAACATGTATCAATCCAGAGTAGGCCTATCTGTAAGTACAACATGTATCAATCCAGAGTAGGCCTATCTGTAAGTACAACATGTATCAATCCAGAGTAGGCCTATCTGTAAGTACAACATGTATCAATCCAGAGTAGGCCTATCTGTAAGTACAACATGTATCAATCCAGAGTAGACCTATCTGTAAGTACAACATGTATCAATCCAGAGTAGCCTATCTGTAAGTACAACATGTATCAATCCAGAGTAGGCCTATCTGTAAGTACAACATGTATCAATCCAGAGTAGGCCTATCTGTAAGTACAACATGTATCAATCCAGAGTAGGCCTATCTGTAAGTACAACATGTATCAATCCAGAGTAGACCTATCTGTAAGTACAACATGTATCAATCCAGAGTAGACCTATCTGTAAGTACAACATGTATCAATCCAGAGTAGGCCTATCTGTAAGTACAACATGTATCAATCCAGAGTAGGCCTATCTGTAAGTACAACATGTATCAATCCAGAGTAGGCCTATCTGTAAGTACAACATGTATCAATCCAGAGTAGGCCTATCTGTAAGTACAACATGTATCAATCCAGAGTAGACCTATCTGTAAGTACAACATGTATCAATCCAGAGTAGACCTATCTGTAAGTACAACATGTATCAATCCAGAGTAGGCCTACCTGTAAGTACAACATGTATCAATCCAGAGTAGGCCTACCTGTAAGTACAACATGTATCAATCCAGAGTAGGCCTATCTGTAAGTACAACATGTATCAATCCAGAGTAGACCTATCTGTAAGTACAACATGTATCAATCCAGAGTAGGCCTATCTGTAAGTACAACATGTATCAATCCAGAGTAGGCCTACCTGTAAGTACAACATGTATCAATCCAGAGTAGACCTATCTGTAAGTACAACATGTATCAATCCAGAGTAGGCCTACCTGTAAGTACAACATGTATCAATCCAGAGTAGGCCTACCTGTAAGTACAACATGTATCAATCCAGAGTAGGCCTATCTGTAAGTACAACATGTATCAATCCAGAGTAGGCCTATCTGTAAGTACAACATGTATCAATCCAGAGTAGACCTATCTGTAAGTACAACATGTATCAATCCAGAGTAGGCCTATCTGTAAGTACAACATGTATCAATCCAGAGTAGGCCTATCTGTAAGTACAACATGTATCAATCCAGAGTAGACCTATCTGTAAGTACAACATGTATCAATCCAGAGTAGGCCAACCTGTAAGTACAACATGTATCAATCCAGAGTAGGCCTACCTGTAAGTACAACATGTATCAATCCAGAGTAGGCCTATCTGTAAGTACAACATGTATCAATCCAGAGTAGGCCTATCTGTAAGTACAACATGTATCAATCCAGAGTAGGCCTATCTGTAAGTACAACATGTATCAATCCAGAGTAGACCTATCTGTAAGTACAACATGTATCAATCCAGAGTAGGCCTACCTGTAAGTACAACATGTATCAATCCAGAGTAGGCCTACCTGTAAGTACAACATGTATCAATCCAGAGTAGGCCTATCTGTAAGTACAACATGTATCAATCCAGAGTAGGCCTATCTGTAAGTACAACATGTATCAATCCAGAGTAGACCTATCTGTAAGTACAACATGTATCAATCCAGAGTAGGCCTATCTGTAAGTACAACATGTATCAATCCAGAGTAGGCCTATCTGTAAGTACAACATGTATCAATCCAGAGTAGGCCTATCTGTACGTACAACATGTATCAATCCAGAGTAGGCCTATCTGTAAGTACAACATGTATCAATCCAGAGTAGGCCTATCTGTAAGTACAACATGTATCAATCCAGAGTAGGCCTATCTGTAAGTACAACATGTATCAATCCAGAGTAGGCCTATCTGTAAGTACAACATGTATCAATCCAGAGTAGGCCTATCTGTAAGTACAACATGTATCAATCCAGAGTAGACCTATCTGTAAGTACAACATGTATCAATCCAGAGTAGGCCTATCTGTAAGTACAACATGTATCAATCCAGAGTAGGCCTATCTGTAAGTACAACATGTATCAATCCAGAGTAGGCCTATCTGTAAGTACAACATGTATCAATCCAGAGTAGGCCTATCTGTAAGTACAACATGTATCAATCCAGAGTAGGCCTATCTGTAAGTACAACATGTATCAATCCAGAGTAGACCTATCTGTAAGTACAACATGTATCAATCCAGAGTAGGCCTATCTGTAAGTACAACATGTATCAATCCAGAGTAGGCCTATCTGTAAGTACAACATGTATCAATCCAGAGTAGGCCTACCTGTAAGTACAACATGTATCAATCCAGAGTAGGCCTACCTGTAAGTACAACATGTATCAATCCAGAGTAGGCCTATCTGTAAGTACAACATGTATCAATCCAGAGTAGGCCTATCTGTAAGTACAACATGTATCAATCCAGAGTAGGCCTATCTGTAAGTACAACATGTATCAATCCAGAGTAGGCCTATCTGTAAGTACAACATGTATCAATCCAGAGTAGGCCTATCTGTAAGTACAACATGTATCAATCCAGAGTAGGCCTACCTGTAAGTACAACATGTATCAATCCAGAGTAGACCTACCTGTAAGTACAACATGTATCAATCCAGAGTAGGCCTACCTGTAAGTACAACATGTATCAATCCAGAGTAGACCTATCTGTAAGTACAACATGTATCAATCCAGAGTAGGCCTATCTGTAAGTACAACATGTATCAATCCAGAGTAGGCCTACCTGTAAGTACAACATGTATCAATCCAGAGTAGACCTATCTGTAAGTACAACATGTATCAATCCAGAGTAGACCTACCTGTAAGTACAACATGTATCAATCCAGAGTAGACCTACCTGTAAGTACAACATGTATCAATCCAGAGTAGGCCTATCTGTAAGTACAACATGTATCAATCCAGAGTAGGCCTATCTGTAAGTACAACATGTATCAATCCAGAGTAGGCCTATCTGTAAGTACAACATGTATCAATCCAGAGTAGGCCTACCTGTAAGTACAACATGTATCAATCCAGAGTAGGCCTATCTGTAAGTACAACATGTATCAATCCAGAGTAGGCCTACCTGTAAGTACAACATGTATCAATACAGAGTAGGCCTATCTGTAAGTACAACATGTATCAATCCAGAGTAGGCCTACCTGTAAGTACAACATGTATCAATCCAGAGTAGGCCTACCTGTAAGTACAACATGTATCAATCCAGAGTAGGCCTATCTGTAAGTACAACATGTATCAATACAGAGTAGGCCTACCTGTAAGTACAACATGTATCAATCCAGAGTAGGCCTATCTGTAAGTACAACATGTATCAATCCAGAGTAGGCCTATCTGTAAGTACAACATGTATCAATCCAGAGTAGGCCTATCTGTAAGTACAACATGTATCAATCCAGAGTAGGCCTATCTGTAAGTACAACATGTATCAATCCAGAGTAGATCTACCTGTACGTACAACATGTATCAATCCAGAGTAGGTCTACCTGTAAGTACAACATGTATCAATCCAGAGTAGGCCTACCTGTAAGTACAACATGTATCAATCCAGAGTAGGCCTATCTGTAAGTACAACATGTATCAATCCAGAGTAGGCCTACCTGTAAGTACAACATGTATCAATCCAGAGTAGGCCTACCTGTAAGTACAACATGTATCAATCCAGAGTAGGCCTATCTGTAAGTACAACATGTATCAATCCAGAGTAGGCCTACCTGTAAGTACAACATGTATCAATCCAGAGTAGGCCTATCTGTAAGTACAACATGTATCAATCCAGAGTAGGTCTACCTGTAAGTACAACATGTATCAATCCAGAGTAGGCCTATCTGTAAGTACAACATGTATCAATCCAGAGTAGACCTATCTGTAAGTACAACATGTATCAATCCAGAGTAGACCTACTCTGTAAGTACAACATGTATCAATCCAGAGTAGGCCTACCTGTAAGTACAACATGTATCAATCCAGAGTAGGCCTATCTGTAAGTACAACATGTATCAATCCAGAGTAGGCCTATCTGTAAGTACAACATGTATCAATCCAGAGTAGGTCTACCTGTAAGTACAACATGTATCAATCCAGAGTAGGCCTATCTGTAAGTACAACATGTATCAATCCAGAGTAGGCCTACCTGTAAGTACAACATGTATCAATCCAGAGTAGACCTACTCTGTAAGTACAACATGTATCAATCCAGAGTAGGCCTACCTGTAAGTACAACATGTATCAATCCAGATTAGGCCTATCTGTAAGTATAACATGTATCAATCCAGAGTATATCTACCTGTAAGTACAACATGTATCAATCCAGAGTAGGCCTATCTGTAAGTACAACATGTATCAATCCAGAGTAGACCTATCTGTAAGTACAACATGTATCAATCCAGAGTAGATCCTATCTGTAAGTACAACATGTATCAATCCAGAGTAGGCCTATCTGTAAGTACAACATGTATCAATCCAGAGTAGGTCTACCTGTAAGTACAACATGTATCAATCCAGAGTAGACCTATCTGTAAGTACAACATGTATCAATCCAGAGTAGACCTATCTGTAAGTACAACATGTATCAATCCAGAGTAGACCTATCTGTAAGTACAACACATATCAATCCAGAGTAGGTCTATCTGTAAGTACAACATGTATCAATCCAGAGTAGGTCTATCTGTACGTACAACATGTATCAATCCAGAGTAGGTCTATCTGTACGTACAACACATATCAATCCAGAGTAGGTCTATCTGTACGTACAACACATATCAATCCAGAGTAGGTCTATCTGTACGTACAACATGTATCAATCCAGAGTAGGTCTATCTGTAAGTACAAAATGTATCAATACAGAGTAGACCTATCTGTAAGTACAACATGTATCAATCCAGAGTAGGTCTATCTGTACGTACAACACATATCAATCCAGAGTAGGTCTATCTGTACGTACAACACATATCAATCCAGAGTAGGTCTATCTGTACGTACAACATGTATCAATCCAGAGTAGACCTATCTGTAAGTACAACATGTATCAATCCAGAGTAGGTCTATCTGTACGTACAACATGTATCAATCCAGAGTAGGTCTATCTGTAAGTACAACATGTATCAATACAGAGTAGACCTATCTGTAAGTACAACATGTATCAATCCAGAGTAGGTCTATCTGTACGTACAACACATATCAATCCAGAGTAGGTCTATCTGTACGTACAACACATATCAATCCAGAGTAGGTCTATCTGTACGTACAACACATATCAATCCAGAGTAGGTCTATCTGTACGTACAACACATATCAATCCAGAGTAGGTCTATCTGTACGTACAACATGTATCAATCCAGAGTAGGCCTATCTGTAAGTACAGCATGTATCAATACAGAGTAGGCCTATCTGTAAGTACAAAATGTATCAATACAGAGTAGACCTATCTGTAAGTACAACATGTATCAATCCAGAGTAGGTCTATCTGTACGTACAACACATATCATTCCAGAGTAGGTCTATCTGTACGTACAACACATATCAATCCAGAGTAGGTCTATCTGTACGTACAACATGTATCAATCCAGAGTAGGTCTATCTGTACGTACAACATGTATCAATCCAGAGTAGGTCTATCTGTAAGTACAACATGTATCAATCCAGAGTAGGTCTATCTGTACGTACAACACATATCAATCCAGAGTAGGTCTATCTGTACGTACAACACATATCAATCCAGAGTAGGCCTATCTGTAAGTACAACATGTATCAATCCAAAGTAGACCTATCTGTACGTACAACACATATCAATCCAGAGTAGGCCTATCTGTAAGTACAACATGTATCAATCCAGAGTAGGTCTATCTGTACGTACAACATGTATCAATCCAGAGTAGGTCTATCTGTAAGTACAACATGTATCAATCCAAAGTAGACCTATCTGTACGTACAACACATATCAATCCAGAGTAGGCCTATCTGTAAGTACAACATGTATCAATCCAGAGTAGGTCTATCTGTACGTACAACATGTATCAATCCAGAGTAGGCCTATCTGTAAGTACAACACATATCAATCCAGAGTAGGCCTATCTGTAAGTACAACATGTATCAATCCAGAGTAGGTCTATCTGTACGTACAACATGTATCAATCCAGAGTAGGCCTATCTGTAAGTACAACATGTATCAATCCAAAGTAGACCTATCTGTACGTACAACACATATCAATCCAGAGTAGGTCTATCTGTACGTACAACATGTATCAATCCAGAGTAGGCCTATCTGTAAGTACAGCATGTATCAATACAGAGTAGGCCTATCTGTAAGTACAAAATGTATCAATACAGAGTAGACCTATCTGTAAGTACAACATGTATCAATCCAGAGTAGGTCTATCTGTACGTACAACACATATCATTCCAGAGTAGGTCTATCTGTACGTACAACACATATCAATCCAGAGTAGGTCTATCTGTACGTACAACATGTATCAATCCAGAGTAGGTCTATCTGTACGTACAACATGTATCAATCCAGAGTAGGTCTATCTGTAAGTACAACATGTATCAATCCAGAGTAGGTCTATCTGTACGTACAACACATATCAATCCAGAGTAGGTCTATCTGTACGTACAACACATATCAATCCAGAGTAGGCCTATCTGTAAGTACAACATGTATCAATCCAAAGTAGACCTATCTGTACGTACAACACATATCAATCCAGAGTAGGCCTATCTGTAAGTACAACATGTATCAATCCAGAGTAGGTCTATCTGTACGTACAACATGTATCAATCCAGAGTAGGTCTATCTGTAAGTACAACATGTATCAATCCAAAGTAGACCTATCTGTACGTACAACACATATCAATCCAGAGTAGGCCTATCTGTAAGTACAACATGTATCAATCCAGAGTAGGTCTATCTGTACGTACAACATGTATCAATCCAGAGTAGGCCTATCTGTAAGTACAACATGTATCAATCCAAAGTAGACCTATCTGTACGTACAACACATATCAATCCAGAGTAGGCCTATCTGTAAGTACAACATGTATCAATCCAGAGTAGGTCTATCTGTACGTACAACATGTATCAATCCAGAGTAGGCCTATCTGTACGTACAACACATATCAATCCAGAGTAGGTCTATCTGTACGTACAACACATATCAATCCAGAGTAGGTCTATCTGTACGTACAACATGTATCAATCCAGAGTAGGTCTATCTGTACGTACAACACATATCAATCCAGAGTAGGTCTATCTGTAAGTACAACATGTATCAATCCAGAGTAGGCCTACCTGTAAGTACAACATGTATCAATCCAGAGTAGGCCTATCTGTAAGTACTACATGTATCAATCCAGAGTAGACCTATCTGTAAGTACAACATGTATCAATCCAGAGTAGACCTATCTGTAAGTACAACATGTATCAATCCAGAGTATATCTACCTGTAACTACAACATGTATCAATCCAGAGTAGGCCTATCTGTAAGTACAAAATGTATCAATACAGAGTAGACCTATCTGTAAGTACAACATGTATCAATCCAGAGTAGGTCTATCTGTACGTACAACACATATCAATCCAGAGTAGGTCTATCTGTACGTACAACACATATCAATCCAGAGTAGGTCTATCTGTACGTACAACATGTATCAATCCAGAGTAGGTCTATCTGTACGTACAACATGTATCAATCCAGAGTAGGTCTATCTGTAAGTACAACATGTATCAATCCAGAGTAGGCCTACCTGTAAGTACAACATGTATCAATCCAGAGTAGGCCTATCTGTAAGTACTACATGTATCAATCCAGAGTAGACCTATCTGTAAGTACAACATGTATCAATCCAGAGTAGACCTATCTGTAAGTACAACATGTATCAATCCAGAGTAGGTCTATCTGTACGTACAACATGTATCAATCCAGAGTAGGTCTATCTGTACGTACAACATGTATCAATCCAGAGTAGGTCTATCTGTAAGTACAACATGTATCAATCCAGAGTAGGCCTACCTGTAAGTACAACATGTATCAATCCAGAGTAGGCCTATCTGTAAGTACTACATGTATCAATCCAGAGTAGGTCTATCTGTAAGTACAACATGTATCAATCCAGAGTAGGCCTACCTGTAAGTACAACATGTATCAATCCAGAGTAGGCCTATCTGTAAGTACTACATGTATCAATCCAGAGTAGGCCTATCTGTAAGTACAACATGTATCAATCCAGAGTAGACCTATCTGTAAGTACAACATGTATCAATCCAGAGTAGGTCTATCTGTACGTACAACACATATCAATCCAGAGTAGGTCTATCTGTACGTACAACACATATCAATCCAGAGTAGGTCTATCTGTACGTACAACATGTATCAATCCAGAGTAGGTCTATCTGTACGTACAACATGTATCAATCCAGAGTAGGTCTATCTGTAAGTACAACATGTATCAATCCAGAGTAGGTCTATCTGTACGTACAACACATATCAATCCAGAGTAGGTCTATCTGTACGTACAACACATATCAATCCAGAGTAGGCCTATCTGTAAGTACAACATGTATCAATCCAAAGTAGACCTATCTGTACGTACAACACATATCAATCCAGAGTAGGCCTATCTGTAAGTACAACATGTATCAATCCAGAGTAGGTCTATCTGTACGTACAACACATATCAATCCAGAGTAGGTCTATCTGTACGTACAACACATATCAATCCAGAGTAGGTCTATCTGTACGTACAACACATATCAATCCAGAGTAGGTCTATCTGTACGTACAACATGTATCAATCCAGAGTAGGTCTATCTGTACGTACAACACATATCAATCCAGAGTAGGTCTATCTGTAAGTACAACATGTATCAATCCAGAGTAGGCCTACCTGTAAGTACAACATGTATCAATCCAGAGTAGGCCTATCTGTAAGTACTACATGTATCAATCCAGAGTAGACCTATCTGTAAGTACAACATGTATCAATCCAGAGTAGACCTATCTGTAAGTACAACATGTATCAATCCAGAGTATATCTACCTGTAACTACAACATGTATCAATCCAGAGTAGGCCTATCTGTAAGTACAAAATGTATCAATACAGAGTAGACCTATCTGTAAGTACAACATGTATCAATCCAGAGTAGGCCTATCTGTAAGTACTACATGTATCAATCCAGAGTAGACCTATCTGTAAGTACAACATGTATCAATCCAGAGTAGACCTATCTGTAAGTACAACATGTATCAATCCAGAGTATATCTACCTGTAACTACAACATGTATCAATCCAGAGTAGGCCTATCTGTAAGTACAAAATGTATCAATACAGAGTAGACCTATCTGTAAGTACAACATGTATCAATCCAGAGTAGGCCTATCTGTAAGTACTACATGTATCAATCCAGAGTAGACCTATCTGTAAGTACAACATGTATCAATCCAGAGTAGACCTATCTGTAAGTACAACATGTATCAATCCAGAGTATATCTACCTGTAACTACAACATGTATCAATCCAGAGTAGACCTATCTGTAAGTACAAAATGTATCAATACAGAGTAGACCTATCTGTAAGTACAACATGTATCAATCCAGAGTAGGCCTATCTGTAAGTATAACATGTATCAATCCAGAGTAGACCTATCTGTAAGTACAACATGTATCAATCCAGAGTAGGCCTATCTGTAAGTACAGCATGTATCAATACAGAGTAGACCTATCTGTAAGTACAAAATGTATCAATACAGAGTAGACCTATCTGTAAGTACAACATGTATCAATCCAGAGTAGGCCTATCTGTAAGTATAACATGTATCAATCCAGAGTAGACCTATCTGTAAGTACAACATGTATCAATCCAGAGTAGGCCTATCTGTAAGTATAACATGTATCAATCCAGAGTAGACCTATCTGTAAGTACAACATGTATCAATCCAGAGTATATCTACCTGTAACTACAACATGTATCAATCCAGAGTAGACCTATCTGTAAGTACAAAATGTATCAATACAGAGTAGACCTATCTGTAAGTACAACATGTATCAATCCAGAGTAGGCCTATCTGTAAGTATAACATGTATCAATCCAGAGTAGACCTATCTGTAAGTACAACATGTATCAATCCAGAGTAGACCTATCTGTAAGTACAACATGTATCAATCCAGAGTATATCTACCTGTAACTACAACATGTATCAATCCAGAGTAGACCTATCTGTAAGTACAAAATGTATCAATACAGAGTAGACCTATCTGTAAGTACAACATGTATCAATCCAGAGTAGGCCTATCTGTAAGTACAAAATGTATCAATACAGAGTAGACCTATCTGTAAGTACAACATGTATCAATCCAGAGTAGGCCTATCTGTAAGTACAACATGTATCAATCCAGAGTAGACCTATCTGTAAGTACAACATGTATCAATCCAGAGTAGGTCTATCTGTACGTACAACATGTATCAATCCAGAGTAGGCCTATCTGTAAGTACAAAATGTATCAATACAGAGTAGACCTATCTGTAAGTACAACATGTATCAATCCAGAGTAGGCCTATCTGTAAGTACAACATGTATCAATCCAGAGTATATCTACCTGTAACTACAACATGTATCAATCCAGAGTAGGCCTACCTGCAAGTACAACATGTATCAATCCAGAGTATATCTACCTGTAAGTATAACATGTATCAATCCAGAGTAGACCTATCTGTAAGTACAACATGTATCAATCCAGAGTAGACCTATCTGTAAGTACAACATGTATCAATCCAGAGTATATCTACCTGTAACTACAACATGTATCAATCCAGAGTAGGCCTACCTGCAAGTACAACATGTATCAATCCAGAGTATATCTACCTGTAAGTATAACATGTATCAATCCAGAGTAGACCTATCTGTAAGTACAACATGTATCAATCCAGAGTAGACCTATCTGTAAGTACAACATGTATCAATCCAGAGTATATCTACCTGTAACTACAACATGTATCAATCCAGAGTAGGCCTATCTGTAAGTACAAAATGTATCAATACAGAGTAGACCTATCTGTAAGTACAACATGTATCAATCCAGAGTAGGCCTATCTGTAAGTACAACATGTATCAATCCAGAGTAGGCCTATCTGTACGTACAACATGTATCAATACAGAGTAGGCCTATCTGTAAGTACAACATGTATCAATCCAGAGTATATCTACCTGTAACTACAACATGTATCAATCCAGAGTAGGTCTATCTGTAAGTACAACATGTATCAATCCAGAGTAGGCCTACCTGTAAGTACAACATGTATCAATCCAGAGTAGACCGACCTGTAAGTACAACATGTATCAATCCAGAGTAGGCCTATCTGTAAGTATAACATGTATCAATCCAGAGTATATCTACCTGTAACTACAACATGTATCAATCCAGAGTAGGTCTATCTGTAAGTACAACATGTATCAATCCAGAGTAGGCCTACCTGTAAGTACAACATGTATCAATCCAGAGTAGACCGACCTGTAAGTACAACATGTATCAATCCAGAGTAGGCCTATCTGTAAGTATAACATGTATCAATCCAGAGTATATCTACCTGTAACTACAACATGTATCAATCCAGAGTAGGCCTATCTGTAAGTACAACACATATCAATCCAGAGTAGGCCTACCTGTAAGTACAACATGTATCAATCCAGAGTAGGCCTATCTGTAAGTATAACATGTATCAATCCAGAGTATATCTACCTGTAACTACAACATGTATCAATCCAGAGTAGGCCTATCTGTAAGTACAACACATATCAATCCAGAGTAGGCCTACCTGTAAGTACAACATGTATCAATCCAGAGTAGGCCTATCTGTAAGTACAACACATATCAATCCAGAGTAGGCCTACCTGTAAGTACAACATGTATCAATCCAGAGTAGACCGACCTGTAAGTACAACATGTATCAATCCAGAGTAGGCCTATCTGTAAGTACAACATGTATCAATCCAGAGTATATCTACCTGTAACTACAACATGTATCAATCCAGAGTAGGCCTATCTGTAAGTACAACATGTATCAATCCAGAGTAGGTCTATCTGTAAGTAAAGCATGTATCAATCCAGAGTAGGCCTATCTGTACGTACAACATGTATCAATCCAGAGTAGGCCTACCTGTAAGTACAACATGTATCAATCCAGAGTAGGTCTACCTGTAAGTACAACATGTATCAATCCAGAGTAGGCCTATCTGTAAGTATAACATGTATCAATCCAGAGTAGACCTACCTGTAAGTAATACATGTATCAATCCAGAGTAGGCCTCTCTGTAAGTAAAGCATGTATCAATCCAGAGTAGGTCTATCTGTAAGTACAACATGTATCAATCCAGAGTAGACCTATCTGTAAGTACAACATGTATCAATCCAGAGTAGACCTATCTGTAAGTACAACACATATCAATCCAGAGTAGGTCTATCTGTAAGTATAACATGTATCAATCCAGAGTATATCTACCTGTAACTACAACATGTATCAATCCAGAGTAGGCCTATCTGTACGTACAACATGTATCAATCCAGAGTAGGCCTACCTGTAAGTACAACATGTATCAATCCAGAGTAGGTCTATCTGTAAGTACAACATGTATCAATCCAGAGTAGGCCTATCTGTAAGTATAACATGTATCAATCCAGAGTATATCTACCTGTAACTACAACATGTATCAATCCAGAGTAGGCCTATCTGTAAGTACAACATGTATCAATCCAGAGTAGGTCTATCTGTACGTACAACATGTATCAATCCAGAGTAGGTCTACCTGTAAGTACAACATGTATCAATCCAGAGTAGGTCTATCTGTACGTACAACATGTATCAATCCAGAGTAGGTCTACCTGTAAGTACAACATGTATCAATCCAGAGTAGGTCTATCTGTACGTACAACATGTATCAATCCAGAGTAGGTCTACCTGTAAGTACAACATGTATCAATCCAGAGTAGGTCTATCTGTACGTACAACATGTATCAATCCAGAGTAGACCTATCTGTAAGTACAACATGTATCAATCCAGAGTAGGTCTATCTGTACGTACAACATGTATCAATCCAGAGTAGGTCTATCTGTACGTACAACATGTATCAATCCAGAGTAGGTCTACCTGTAAGTACAACATGTATCAATCCAGAGTAGGTCTATCTGTACGTACAACATGTATCAATCCAGAGTAGACCTATCTGTAAGTACAACATGTATCAATCCAGAGTAGGCCTATCTGTAAGTACAACATGTATCAATCCAGAGTAGGCCTATCTGTAAGTACAACATGTATCAATCCAGAGTAGGCCTATCTGTACGTACAACATGTATCAATCCAGAGTAGGCCTATCTGTACGTACAACATGTATCAATACAGAGTAGGCCTATCTGTAAGTACAACATGTATCAATCCAGAGTAGGCCTATCTGTAAGTACAACATGTATCAATCCAGAGTAGGTCTATCTGTACGTACAACATGTATCAATCCAGAGTAGGTCTACCTGTAAGTACAACATGTATCAATCCAGAGTAGGTCTATCTGTACGTACAACATGTATCAATCCAGAGTAGGTCTACCTGTAAGTACAACATGTATCAATCCAGAGTAGGTCTATCTGTACGTACAACATGTATCAATCCAGAGTAGGTCTACCTGTAAGTACAACATGTATCAATCCAGAGTAGGTCTATCTGTACGTACAACATGTATCAATCCAGAGTAGGTCTACCTGTAAGTACAACATGTATCAATCCAGAGTAGGTCTATCTGTACGTACAACATGTATCAATCCAGAGTAGACCTATCTGTAAGTACAACATGTATCAATCCAGAGTAGGTCTATCTGTACGTACAACATGTATCAATCCAGAGTAGGTCTATCTGTACGTACAACATGTATCAATCCAGAGTAGGTCTACCTGTAAGTACAACATGTATCAATCCAGAGTAGGTCTATCTGTACGTACAACATGTATCAATCCAGAGTAGACCTATCTGTAAGTACAACATGTATCAATCCAGAGTAGGCCTATCTGTAAGTACAACATGTATCAATCCAGAGTAGGCCTATCTGTAAGTACAACATGTATCAATCCAGAGTAGGCCTATCTGTACGTACAACATGTATCAATCCAGAGTAGGCCTATCTGTACGTACAACATGTATCAATCCAGAGTAGGCCTATCTGTAAGTACAACATGTATCAATCCAGAGTAGGCCTATCTGTAAGTACAACATGTATCAATCCAGAGTAGGCCTATCTGTAAGTACAACATGTATCAATCCAGAGTAGGCCTATCTGTACGTACAACATGTATCAATCCAGAGTAGGCCTATCTGTACGTACAACATGTATCAATCCAGAGTATATCTACCTGTAACTACAACATGTATCAATCCAGAGTAGGTCTATCTGTACGTACAACATGTATCAATCCAGAGTAGGTCTATCTGTAAGTATAACATGTATCAATCCAGAGTATATCTACCTGTAACTACAACATGTATCAATCCAGAGTAGGTCTATCTGTACGTACAACATGTATCAATCCAGAGTAGGTCTATCTGTAAGTATAACATGTATCAATCCAGAGTATATCTACCTGTAACTACAACATGTATCAATCCAGAGTAGGTCTATCTGTACGTACAACATGTATCAATCCAGAGTAGGTCTATCTGTAAGTATAACATGTATCAATCCAGAGTATATCTACCTGTAACTACAACATGTATCAATCCAGAGTAGGTCTATCTGTAAGTACAACATGTATCAATCCAGAGTAGACCTATCTGTAAGTACAACATGTATCAATCCAGAGTAGGTCTATCTGTACGTACAACACATATCAATCCAGAGTAGACCTATCTGTAAGTACAACATGTATCAATCCAGAGTAGGCCTATCTGTAAGTACAACATGTATCAATCCAGAGTAGGTCTATCTGTAAGTACAACATGTATCAATCCAGAGTAGGCCTATCTGTAAGTACAACATGTATCAATCCAGAGTAGGTCTATCTGTAAGTACAACATGTATCAATCCAGAGTAGGCCTATTTGTAAGTACAACACATATCAATCCAGAGTAGGCCTATCTGTAAGTACAACATGTATCAATCCAGAGTAGGCCTACCTGTAAGTACAACATGTATCAATCCAGAGTAGACCTATCTGTAAGTACAACATGTATCAATCCAGAGTAGGCCTACCTGTAAGTACAACATGTATCAATCCAGAGTAGACCTACCTGTACGTACAACATGTATCAATCCAGAGTAGGCCTATCTGTAAGTACAACATGTATCAATCCAGAGTAGGCCTATCTGTAAGTACAACATGTATCAATCCAGAGTAGGCCTACCTGTAAGTACAACATGTATCAATCCAGAGTAGACCGACCTGTAAGTACAACATGTATCAATCCAGAGTAGGCCTACCTGTACGTACAACATGTATCAATCCAGAGTAGGTCTACCTGTAATTATAACATGTATCAATCCAGAGTATATCTACCTGTAACTACAACATGTATCAATCCAGAGTAGGTCTACCTGTAAGTACAACATGTATCTATCCAGAGTAGGTCTATCTGTAAGTATAACATGTATCAATCCAGAGTATATCTACCTGTAACTACAACATGTATCAATCCAGAGTAGGTCTACCTGTAAGTACAACATGTATCTATCCAGAGTAGGTCTATCTGTAAGTATAACATGTATCAATCCAGAGTATATCTACCTGTAACTACAACATGTATCAATCCAGAGTAGGTCTACCTGTAAGTACAACATGTATCTATCCAGAGTAGGCCTATCTGTAAGTATAACATGTATCAATCCAGAGTATATCTACCTGTAACTACAACATGTATCAATCCAGAGTAGGTCTACCTGTAAGTACAACATGTATCTATCCAGAGTAGGTCTATCTGTAAGTATAACATGTATCAATCCAGAGTATATCTACCTGTAACTACAACATGTATCAATCCAGAGTAGGTCTACCTGTAAGTACAACATGTATCAATCCAGAGTAGGTCTATCTGTACGTACAACATGTATCAATCCAGAGTAGGTCTATCTGTACGTACAACATGTATCAATCCAGAGTAGGTCTATCTGTAAGTATAACATGTATCAATCCAGAGTATATCTACCTGTAACTACAACATGTATCAATCCAGAGTAGGTCTATCTGTACGTACAACATGTATCAATCCAGAGTAGGTCTATCTGTAAGTACAACATGTATCAATCCAGAGTAGACCTATCTGTAAGTACAACATGTATCAATCCAGAGTAGGTCTATCTGTACGTACAACACATATCAATCCAGAGTAGACCTATCTGTAAGTACAACATGTATCAATCCAGAGTAGGCCTATCTGTAAGTACAACATGTATCAATCCAGAGTAGGTCTATCTGTAAGTACAACATGTATCAATCCAGAGTAGGCCTATCTGTAAGTACAACATGTATCAATCCAGAGTAGGTCTATCTGTAAGTACAACATGTATCAATCCAGAGTAGGCCTATCTGTAAGTACAACACATATCAATCCAGAGTAGGCCTATCTGTAAGTACAACATGTATCAATCCAGAGTAGGCCTACCTGTAAGTACAACATGTATCAATCCAGAGTAGACCTATCTGTAAGTACAACATGTATCAATCCAGAGTAGGCCTACCTGTAAGTACAACATGTATCAATCCAGAGTAGACCTACCTGTACGTACAACATGTATCAATCCAGAGTAGGCCTATCTGTAAGTACAACATGTATCAATCCAGAGTAGGCCTATCTGTAAGTACAACATGTATCAATCCAGAGTAGGTCTATCTGTAAGTACAACATGTATCAATCCAGAGTAGGTCTATCTGTAAGTACAACACATATCAATCCAGAGTAGGCCTATCTGTAAGTACAACATGTATCAATCCAGAGTAGGCCTACCTGTAAGTACAACATGTATCAATCCAGAGTAGACCGACCTGTAAGTACAACATGTATCAATCCAGAGTAGGCCTACCTGTAAGTACAACATGTATCAATCCAAAGTAGGTCTATCTGTAAGTACAACATGTATCAATCCAGAGTAGGTCTATCTGTAAGTACAACACATATCAATCCAGAGTAGGCCTATCTGTAAGTACAACATGTATCAATCCAGAGTAGGCCTACCTGTAAGTACAACATGTATCAATCCAGAGTAGACCGACCTGTAAGTACAACATGTATCAATCCAGAGTAGGCCTATCTGTAAGTACAACATGTATCAATCCAGAGTAGGTCTATCTGTACGTACAACATGTATCAATCCAGAGTAGGCCTATCTGTAAGTATAACATGTATCAATCCAGAGTAGGTCTATCTGTAAGTATAACATGTATCAATCCAGAGTATATCTACCTGTAACTACAACATGTATCAATCCAGAGTAGGTCTATCTGTAAGTACAAAATGTATCAATACAGAGTAGACCTACCTGTAAGTACAACATGTATCAATCCAGAGTAGGCCTACCTGTAAGTACAACATGTATCAATCCAGAGTAGACCTACCTGTACGTACAACATGTATCAATCCAGAGTAGGCCTATCTGTAAGTACAACATGTATCAATCCAGAGTAGGCCTATCTGTAAGTACAACATGTATCAATCCAGAGTAGGTCTATCTGTAAGTACAACATGTATCAATCCAGAGTAGGCCTATCTGTAAGTACAGCATGTATCAATCCAGAGTAGGCCTATCTGTACGTACAACATGTATCAATCCAGAGTAGGCCTACCTGTAAGTACAACATGTATCAATCCAGAGTAGGTCTATCTGTAAGTATAACATGTATCAATCCAGAGTATATCTACCTGTAACTACAACATGTATCAATCCAGAGTAGGTCTATCTGTAAGTACAACATGTATCAATCCAGAGTAGGTCTATCTGTAAGTACAACACATATCAATCCAGAGTAGACCTATCTGTAAGTACAACATGTATCAATCCAGAGTATATCTACCTGTAACTACAACATGTATCAATCCAGAGTAGGCCTATCTGTAAGTACAACATGTATCAATCCAGAGTAGGTCTATCTGTAAGTACAACATGTATCAATCCAGAGTAGGCCTATCTGTAAGTACAACATGTATCAATCCAGAGTAGGTCTATCTGTAAGTACAACATGTATCAATCCAGAGTATATCTACCTGTAACTACAACATGTATCAATCCAGAGTAGGCCTATCTGTAAGTACAACATGTATCAATCCAGAGTATATCTACCTGTAACTACAACATGTATCAATCCAGAGTAGGCCTATCTGTAAGTACAACATGTATCAATCCAGAGTATATCTACCTGTAACTACAACATGTATCAATCCAGAGTAGGCCTATCTGTAAGTACAAAATGTATCAATACAGAGTAGGCCTACCTGTAAGTACAACATGTATCAATCCAGAGTAGGTCTATCTGTAAGTACAACATGTATCAATCCAGAGTAGGTCTATCTGTAAGTACAACATGTATCAATCCAGAGTAGGTCTATCTGTAAGTACAACATGTATCAATCCAGAGTAGGCCTATCTGTAAGTACAAAATGTATCAATACAGAGTAGACCTATCTGTAAGTACAACATGTATCAATCCAGAGTAGGCCTATCTGTAACTACAAAATGTATCAATCCAGAGTAGGCCTATCTGTAAGTATAACATGTATCAATCCAGAGTATATCTACCTGTAACTACAACATGTATCAATCCAGAGTAGGTCTATCTGTAAGTACAACATGTATCAATCCAGAGTAGGCCTATCTGTAAGTATAACATGTATCAATCCAGAGTATATCTACCTGTAACTACAACATGTATCAATCCAGAGTAGGCCTATCTGTAAGTACAAAATGTATCAATACAGAGTAGACCTACCTGTAAGTACAACATGTATCAATCCAGAGTAGGTCTATCTGTAAGTACAACATGTATCAATCCAGAGTAGGTCTATCTGTAAGTACAACATGTATCAATCCAGAGTAGGCCTATCTGTAAGTACAAAATGTATCAATACAGAGTAGACCTACCTGTAAGTACAACATGTATCAATCCAGAGTAGGTCTATCTGTAAGTACAACATGTATCAATCCAGAGTAGGTCTATCTGTAAGTACAACATGTATCAATCCAGAGTAGGTCTAT
Organism: Nemertoderma westbladi; assembly: GCA_032718475.1. Lineage (NCBI taxonomy): Eukaryota > Metazoa > Xenacoelomorpha > Nemertodermatida > Nemertodermatidae > Nemertoderma > Nemertoderma westbladi. The sequence continues at coordinate 84,301 of JAUCBJ010007720.1, forward strand.
CTGTAAGTACAACATGTATCAATCCAGAGTAGGCCTATCTGTAAGTACAACATGTATCAATCCAGAGTAGGTCTATCTGTAAGTACAACATGTATCAATCCAGAGTAGGTCTATCTGTAAGTACAACATGTATCAATCCAGAGTAGGTCTATCTGTAAGTACAACATGTATCAATCCAGAGTAGGCCTATCTGTAAGTACAAAATGTATCAATACAGAGTAGACCTATCTGTAAGTACAACATGTATCAATCCAGAGTAGGCCTATCTGTAACTACAAAATGTATCAATCCAGAGTAGGCCTATCTGTAAGTATAACATGTATCAATCCAGAGTAGGCCTATCTGTAAGTATAACATGTATCAATCCAGAGTATATCTACCTGTAACTACAACATGTATCAATCCAGAGTAGGTCTATCTGTAAGTACAACATGTATCAATCCAGAGTAGGTCTATCTGTACGTACAACATGTATCAATACAGAGTAGACCTATCTGTAACTACAACATGTATCAATCCAGAGTAGGTCTATCTGTAAGTACAACATGTATCAATCCAGAGTAGGCCTACCTGTAAGTACAACATGTATCAATCCAGAGTAGGCCTATCTGTAAGTATAACATGTATCAATCCAGAGTATATCTACCTGTAACTACAACATGTATCAATCCAGAGTAGGCCTATCTGTAAGTACAAAATGTATCAATACAGAGTAGACCTACCTGTAAGTACAACATGTATCAATCCAGAGTAGGCCTATCTGTAAGTATAACATGTATCAATCCAGAGTAGGCCTATCTGTAAGTACAACATGTATCAATACAGAGTAGACCTATCTGTAACTACAACATGTATCAATCCAGAGTAGGTCTATCTGTAAGTACAACATGTATCAATCCAGAGTAGGTCTATCTGTAAGTACAACATGTATCAATCCAGAGTAGGCCTATCTGTAAGTACAAAATGTATCAATACAGAGTAGACCTACCTGTAAGTACAACATGTATCAATCCAGAGTAGGTCTATCTGTAAGTACAACATGTATCAATCCAGAGTAGGTCTATCTGTAAGTACAACATGTATCAATCCAGAGTAGGCCTATCTGTAAGTACAAAATGTATCAATACAGAGTAGACCTATCTGTAAGTACAACATGTATCAATCCAGAGTAGGCCTATCTGTAAGTATAACATGTATCAATCCAGAGTATATCTACCTGTAACTACAACATGTATCAATCCAGAGTAGGCCTATCTGTAAGTACAAAATGTATCAATACAGAGTAGGCCTCTCTGTAAGTAAAGCATGTATCAATCCAGAGTAGGTCTATCTGTACGTACAACATGTATCAATACAGAGTAGACCTATCTGTAAGTACAACATGTATCAATCCAGAGTAGGCCTATCTGTAAGTATAACATGTATCAATCCAGAGTATATCTACCTGTAACTACAACATGTATCAATCCAGAGTAGGCCTATCTGTAAGTACAAAATGTATCAATACAGAGTAGACCTATCTGTAAGTACAACATGTATCAATCCAGAGTAGGCCTATCTGTAAGTATAACATGTATCAATCCAGAGTATATCTACCTGTAACTACAACATGTATCAATCCAGAGTAGGCCTATCTGTAAGTACAAAATGTATCAATACAGAGTAGACCTATCTGTAAGTACAACATGTATCAATCCAGAGTAGGCCTATCTGTAAGTATAACATGTATCAATCCAGAGTATATCTACCTGTAACTACAACATGTATCAATCCAGAGTAGGCCTATCTGTAAGTACAAAATGTATCAATACAGAGTAGACCTATCTGTAAGTACAACATGTATCAATCCAGAGTAGGCCTCTCTGTAAGTAAAGCATGTATCAATCCAGAGTAGGTCTATCTGTACGTACAACATGTATCAATACAGAGTAGACCTATCTGTAAGTACAACATGTATCAATACAGAGTAGACCTATCTGTAAGTACAACATGTATCAATCCAGAGTATATCTACCTGTAACTACAACATGTATCAATCCAGAGTAGGCCTATCTGTAAGTACAAAATGTATCAATCCAGAGTAGGCCTATCTGTAAGTACTACATGTATCAATCCAGAGTAGACCTATCTGTAAGTACAACATGTATCAATCCAGAGTAGACCTATCTGTAAGTACAACATGTATCAATCCAGAGTAGACCTACCTGTATCTGTAAGTACAACATGTATCAATCCAGAGTAGGCCTATCTGTAAGTATAACATGTATCAATCCAGAGTAGACCTATCTGTAAGTACAACATGTATCAATCCAGAGTAGACCTACCTGTATCTGTAAGTACAACATGTATCAATCCAGAGTAGGCCTATCTGTAAGTATAACATGTATCAATCCAGAGTATATCTACCTGTAACTACAACATGTATCAATCCAGAGTAGGCCTATCTGTAAGTACAAAATGTATCAATACAGAGTAGACCTATCTGTAAGTACAACATGTATCAATCCAGAGTAGGCCTCTCTGTAAGTAAAGCATGTATCAATCCAGAGTAGGTCTATCTGTACGTACAACATGTATCAATACAGAGTAGACCTATCTGTAAGTACAACATGTATCAATACAGAGTAGACCTATCTGTAAGTACAACATGTATCAATCCAGAGTATATCTACCTGTAACTACAACATGTATCAATCCAGAGTAGGCCTATCTGTAAGTACAAAATGTATCAATCCAGAGTAGGCCTATCTGTAAGTACTACATGTATCAATCCAGAGTAGACCTATCTGTAAGTACAACATGTATCAATCCAGAGTAGACCTACCTGTATCTGTAAGTACAACATGTATCAATCCAGAGTAGACCTATCTGTACGTACAACATGTATCAATCCAGAGTAGGCCTACCTGTAAGTACAACATGTATCAATCCAGAGTAGGCCTATCTGTAAGTACAACATGTATCAATCCAGAGTAGACCTATCTGTAAGTACAACATGTATCAATCCAGAGTAGGCCTATCTGTAAGTACTACATGTATCAATCCAGAGTAGGCCTACCTGTAAGTACAACATGTATCAATCCAGAGTAGACCTACCTGTAAGTACAACATGTATCAATCCAGAGTAGACCTACCTGTAAGTACAACATGTATCAATACAGAGTAGGCCTACCTGTAAGTACAACATGTATCAATCCAGAGTAGGCCTATCTGTAAGTACTACATGTATCAATCCAGAGTAGGCCTACCTGTAAGTACAACATGTATCAATCCAGAGTATATCTACCTGTAACTACAACATGTATCAATCCAGAGTAGACCTACCTGTAAGTACAACATGTATCAATACAGAGTAGGCCTACCTGTAAGTACAACATGTATCAATCCAGAGTAGGCCTACCTGTAAGTACAACATGTATCAATCCAGAGTAGGCCTATCTGTAAGTACTACATGTATCAATCCAGAGTAGACCTATCTGTAAGTATAACATGTATCAATCCAGAGTATATCTACCTGTAACTACAACATGTATCAATCCAGAGTAGACCTACCTGTAAGTACAACATGTATCAATACAGAGTAGGCCTACCTGTAAGTACAACATGTATCAATCCAGAGTAGGCCTATCTGTAAGTACTACATGTATCAATCCAGAGTAGACCTATCTGTAAGTACAACATGTATCAATCCAGAGTAGACCTACCTGTATCTGTAAGTACAACATGTATCAATCCAGAGTAGGCCTACCTGTAAGTACAACATGTATCAATCCAGATTAGGCCTATCTGTAAGTATAACATGTATCAATCCAGAGTATATCTACCTGTAAGTACAACATGTATCAATCCAGAGTAGGCCTATCTGTAAGTACTACATGTATCAATCCAGAGTAGACCTATCTGTAAGTACAACATGTATCAATCCAGAGTAGACCTATCTGTAAGTACTACATGTATCAATCCAGAGTAGACCTATCTGTAAGTATAACATGTATCAATCCAGAGTATATCTACCTGTAAGTACAACATGTATCAATCCAGAGTAGGCCTATCTGTAAGTACTACATGTATCAATCCAGAGTAGACCTATCTGTAAGTACAACATGTATCAATCCAGAGTAGACCTATCTGTAAGTACTACATGTATCAATCCAGAGTATATCTACCTGTAACTACAACATGTATCAATCCAGAGTAGGTCTATCTGTAAGTACAACATGTATCAATCCAGAGTAGGTCTATCTGTAAGTACAACATGTATCAATCCAGAGTAGGCCTACCTGCAAGTACAACATGTATCAATCCAGAGTAGGCCTCTCTGTAAGTAAAGCATGTATCAATCCAGAGTAGGTCTATCTGTACGTACAACATGTATCAATACAGAGTAGACCTATCTGTAAGTACAACATGTATCAATCCAGAGTAGGCCTATCTGTAAGTATAACATGTATCAATCCAGAGTATATCTACCTGTAACTACAACATGTATCAATCCAGAGTAGGCCTATCTGTAAGTACAAAATGTATCAATACAGAGTAGACCTATCTGTAAGTACAACATGTATCAATCCAGAGTAGGCCTCTCTGTAAGTAAAGCATGTATCAATCCAGAGTAGGTCTATCTGTAAGTACAACATGTATCAATCCAGAGTAGGCCTCTCTGTAAGTAAAGCATGTATCAATCCAGAGTAGGTCTATCTGTAACTACAACATGTATCAATCCAGAGTAGGTCTATCTGTAAGTACAACATGTATCAATCCAGAGTAGGCCTACCTGCAAGTACAACATGTATCAATCCAGAGTAGGCCTCTCTGTAAGTAAAGCATGTATCAATCCAGAGTAGGTCTATCTGTACGTACAACATGTATCAATACAGAGTAGACCTATCTGTAAGTACAACATGTATCAATCCAGAGTAGGCCTATCTGTAAGTATAACATGTATCAATCCAGAGTATATCTACCTGTAACTACAACATGTATCAATCCAGAGTAGGCCTATCTGTAAGTACAAAATGTATCAATACAGAGTAGACCTATCTGTAAGTACAACATGTATCAATCCAGAGTAGGCCTATCTGTAAGTATAACATGTATCAATCCAGAGTATATCTACCTGTAACTACAACATGTATCAATCCAGAGTAGGCCTATCTGTAAGTACAAAATGTATCAATACAGAGTAGACCTATCTGTAAGTACAACATGTATCAATCCAGAGTAGGCCTATCTGTAAGTATAACATGTATCAATCCAGAGTATATCTACCTGTAACTACAACATGTATCAATCCAGAGTAGGCCTATCTGTAAGTACAAAATGTATCAATACAGAGTAGACCTATCTGTAAGTACAACATGTATCAATCCAGAGTAGGCCTATCTGTAAGTACTACATGTATCAATCCAGAGTAGACCTATCTGTAAGTACAACATGTATCAATCCAGAGTAGACCTACCTGTATCTGTAAGTACAACATGTATCAATCCAGAGTAGGCCTACCTGTAAGTACAACATGTATCAATCCAGATTAGGCCTATCTGTAAGTACAACATGTATCAATCCAGAGTAGACCTATCTGTACGTACAACATGTATCAATCCAGAGTAGGCCTATCTGTAAGTATAACATGTATCAATCCAGAGTATATCTACCTGTAACTACAACATGTATCAATCCAGAGTAGACCTACCTGTAAGTACAACATGTATCAATACAGAGTAGGCCTACCTGTAAGTACAACATGTATCAATCCAGAGTAGGCCTATCTGTAAGTACTACATGTATCAATCCAGAGTAGACCTATCTGTAAGTACAACATGTATCAATCCAGAGTAGACCTACCTGTATCTGTAAGTACAACATGTATCAATCCAGAGTAGGCCTACCTGTAAGTACAACATGTATCAATCCAGATTAGGCCTATCTGTAAGTATAACATGTATCAATCCAGAGTATATCTACCTGTAAGTACAACATGTATCAATCCAGAGTAGGCCTATCTGTAAGTACTACATGTATCAATCCAGAGTAGACCTATCTGTAAGTACAACATGTATCAATCCAGAGTAGGCCGACCTGTAAGTACAACATGTATCAATCCAGAATAGGCCTATCTGTAAGTACAACATGTATCAATCCAGAGTAGGCCTACCTGTAAGTACAACATGTATCAATCCAGAGTAGGCCTACCTGTAAGTACAGCATGTATCAATCCAGAGTAGGCCTACCTGTAAGTACAACATGTATCAATCCAGAGTAGGCCTATCTGTAAGTACTACATGTATCAATCCAGAGTAGACCTATCTGTAAGTACAACATGTATCAATCCAGAGTAGGCCTACCTGTAAGTACAGCATGTATCAATCCAGAGTAGGCCTATCTGTAAGTACAACATGTATCAATCCAGAGTAGGTCTATCTGTACGTACAACACATATCAATCCAGAGTAGGTCTATCTGTACGTACAACATGTATCAATCCAGAGTAGGCCTACCTGTACGTACAACATGTATCAATCCAGAGTAGGCCTATCTGTAAGTACAACATGTATCAATCCAGAGTAGGCCTATCTGTAAGTATAACATGTATCAATCCAGAGTATATCTACCTGTAAGTACAACATGTATCAATCCAGAGTAGACCTATCTGTAAGTACAACATGTATCAATCCAGAGTAGGCCTATCTGTAAGTACAACATGTATCAATCCAGAGTAGGCCTATCTGTAAGTACAACATGTATCAATCCAGAGTAGACCTACCTGTAAGTACAAAATGTATCAATACAGAGTAGACCTATCTGTAAGTACAACACATATCAATACAGAGTAGACCTATCTGTAAGTACAACATGTATCAATCCAGAGTAGGCCTATCTGTAAGTACAACATGTATCAATCCAGAGTAGACCTATCTGTAAGTACAACACATATCAATACAGAGTAGACCTATCTGTAAGTACAACATGTATCAATCCAGAGTAGGCCTATCTGTAAGTACAACATGTATCAATCCAGAGTAGACCTATCTGTAAGTACAACATGTATCAATCCAGAGTAGACCTACCTGTAAGTACAAAATGTATCAATACAGAGTAGACCTATCTGTAAGTACAACACATATCAATACAGAGTAGACCTACCTGTAAGTACAAAATGTATCAATACAGAGTAGGCCTATCTGTAAGTACAACATGTATCAATCCAGAGTAGGTCTATCTGTAAGTACAACATGTATCAATCCAGAGTAGACCTACCTGTAAGTACAAAATGTATCAATCCAGAGTAGGCCTATCTGTAAGTACAGCATGTATCAATACAGAGTAGACCTACCTGTAAGTACAACATGTATCAATCCAGAGTAGGCCTATCTGTAAGTACAACATGTATCAATCCAGAGTAGACCTATCTTTAAGTACAACACATATCAATCCAGAGTAGACCTACCTGTAAGTACAAAATGTATCAATACAGAGTAGACCTATCTGTAAGTACAACACATATCAATACAGAGTAGGCCAATCTGTAAGTACAACATGTATCAATCCAGAGTATATCTACCTGTAACTACAACATGTATCAATCCAGAGTAGGCCTATCTGTAAGTACAACATGTATCTATCCAGAGTAGGCCTACCTGTACGTACAACATGTATCAATCCAGAGTAGGCCTACCTGTACGTACAACATGTATCAATCCAGAGTAGGCCTATCTGTAAGTACAACACATATCAATCCAGAGTAGACCTATCTGTAAGTACAACATGTATCAATCCAGAGTAGGCCTATCTGTACGTACAACACATATCAATCCAGAGTAGGTCTATCTGTAAGTACAACATGTATCAATCCAGAGTAGGCCTACCTGTACGTACAACATGTATCAATCCAGAGTAGGCCTATCTGTAAGTACAACACATATCAATCCAGAGTAGACCTATCTGTAAGTACAACATGTATCAATCCAGAGTAGGCCTACCTGTACGTACAACATGTATCAATCCAGAGTAGGCCTACCTGTACGTACAACATGTATCAATCCAGAGTAGGCCTATCTGTAAGTACAACACATATCAATCCAGAGTAGACCTATCTGTAACTACAACATGTATCAATCCAGAGTAGGTCTATCTGTACGTACAACACATATCAATCCAGAGTAGGTCTATCTGTAAGTACAACATGTATCAATCCAGAGTAGGCCTATCTGTAAGTACAACATGTATCAATCCAGAGTAGGCCTACCTGTAAGTACAACACATATCAATCCAGAGTAGACCTATCTGTAAGTACAACATGTATCAATCCAGAGTAGGCCTACCTGTAAGTACAACATGTATCTATCCAGAGTAGGCCTACCTGTACGTACAACATGTATCAATCCAGAGTAGGCCTATCTGTAAGTACAACACATATCAATCCAGAGTAGACCTATCTGTAAGTACAACATGTATCAATCCAGAGTAGGCCTACCTGTAAGTACAACATGTATCTATCCAGAGTAGGCCTACCTGTACGTACAACATGTATCAATCCAGAGTAGGCCTATCTGTAAGTACAACACATATCAATCCAGAGTAGACCTATCTGTAAGTACAACATGTATCAATCCAGAGTATATCTACCTGTAACTACAACATGTATCAATCCAGAGTAGGTCTATCTGTACGTACAACACATATCAATCCAGAGTAGGTCTATCTGTAAGTACAACATGTATCAATCCAGAGTAGGCCTATCTGTAAGTACAACATGTATCAATCCAGAGTAGGCCTACCTGTAAGTACAACACATATCAATCCAGAGTAGACCTATCTGTAAGTACAACATGTATCAATCCAGAGTAGGCCTACCTGTAAGTACAACATGTATCTATCCAGAGTAGGCCTACCTGTACGTACAACATGTATCAATCCAGAGTAGGCCTATCTGTAAGTACAACACATATCAATCCAGAGTAGACCTATCTGTAAGTACAACATGTATCAATCCAGAGTAGGCCTACCTGTAAGTACAACATGTATCTATCCAGAGTAGGCCTACCTGTACGTACAACATGTATCAATCCAGAGTAGGCCTATCTGTAAGTACAACACATATCAATCCAGAGTAGACCTATCTGTAAGTACAACATGTATCAATCCAGAGTATATCTACCTGTAACTACAACATGTATCAATCCAGAGTAGGCCTATCTGTAAGTACTACATGTATCAATCCAGAGTAGGCCTACCTGTAAGTACAACATGTATCAATCCAGAGTAGACCTACCTGTAAGTACAACATGTATCAATCCAGAGTAGGCCTATCTGTAAGTACTACATGTATCAATCCAGAGTAGGCCTATCTGTAAGTACTACATGTATCAATCCAGAGTAGGCCTATCTGTAAGTACAACATGTATCAATCCAGAGTAGGCCTATCTGTAAGTACTACATGTATCAATCCAGAGTAGGCCTACCTGTAAGTACAACATGTATCAATCCAGAGTATATCTACCTGTAACTACAACATGTATCAATCCAGAGTAGGCCTACCTGTAAGTACAACATGTATCTATCCAGAGTAGGCCTACCTGTACGTACAACATGTATCAATCCAGAGTAGGCCTATCTGTAAGTACAACACATATCAATCCAGAGTAGACCTATCTGTAAGTACAACATGTATCAATCCAGAGTAGGCCTACCTGTAAGTACAACATGTATCTATCCAGAGTAGGCCTACCTGTACGTACAACATGTATCAATCCAGAGTAGGCCTATCTGTAAGTACAACACATATCAATCCAGAGTAGGCCTATCTGTAAGTACAACACATATCAATCCAGAGTAGACCTATCTGTAAGTACAACATGTATCAATCCAGAGTAGGCCTACCTGTAAGTACAACATGTATCAATCCAGAGTAGGCCTATCTGTAAGTACAACATGTATCAATCCAGAGTATATCTACCTGTAACTACAACATGTATCAATCCAGAGTAGGCCTACCTGTAAGTACAACATGTATCTATCCAGAGTAGGCCTACCTGTACGTACAACATGTATCAATCCAGAGTAGGCCTATCTGTAAGTACAACACATATCAATCCAGAGTAGACCTATCTGTAAGTACAACATGTATCAATCCAGAGTAGGCCTACCTGTAAGTACAACATGTATCTATCCAGAGTAGGCCTACCTGTACGTACAACATGTATCAATCCAGAGTAGGCCTATCTGTAAGTACAACACATATCAATCCAGAGTAGGCCTATCTGTAAGTACAACACATATCAATCCAGAGTAGACCTATCTGTAAGTACAACATGTATCTATCCAGAGTAGGCCTATCTGTAAGTACAACACATATCAATCCAGAGTAGACCTACCTGTAAGTACAACATGTATCTATCCAGAGTAGGCCTACCTGTACGTACAACATGTATCAATCCAGAGTAGGCCTATCTGTAAGTACAACACATATCAATCCAGAGTAGGCCTATCTGTAAGTACAACACATATCAATCCAGAGTAGGCCTACCTGTACGTACAACATGTATCAATCCAGAGTAGGCCTATCTGTAAGTACAACACATATCAATCCAGAGTAGGCCTATCTGTAAGTACAACACATATCAATCCAGAGTAGGCCTACCTGTACGTACAACATGTATCTATCCAGAGTAGGCCTACCTGTACGTACAACATGTATCAATCCAGAGTAGGCCTATCTGTAAGTACAACACATATCAATCCAGAGTAGGCCTATCTGTAAGTACAACACATATCAATCCAGAGTAGACCTATCTGTAAGTACAACATGTATCAATCCAGAGTAGGCCTACCTGTAAGTACAACATGTATCTATCCAGAGTAGGCCTACCTGTACGTACAACATGTATCAATCCAGAGTAGGCCTACCTGTACGTACAACATGTATCAATCCAGAGTAGGCCTATCTGTAAGTACAACATGTATCAATCCAGAGTAGGTCTATCTGTAAGTACAACATGTATCAATCCAGAGTAGGCCTACCTGTAAGTACAACATGTATCAATCCAGAGTAGGCCTATCTGTAAGTACAACACATATCAATCCAGAGTAGGCCTATCTGTAAGTATAACATGTATCAATCCAGAGTAGGTCTATCTGTAAGTACAACATGTATCAATCCAAAGTAGGCCTACCTGTAAGTACAACATGTATCAATCCAGAGTAGACCAACCTGTAAGTACAACATGTATCAATCCAGAGTAGACCTACCTGTAAGTACAACATGTATCAATCCAGAGTAGGCCTACCTGTAAGTACAACATGTATCAATCCAGAGTAGACCTATCTGTAAGTACAACATGTATCAATCCAGAGTAGGTCTATCTGTAAGTACAACATGTATCAATCCAAAGTAGGCCTACCTGTAAGTACAACATGTATCAATCCAGAGTAGACCAACCTGTAAGTACAACATGTATCAATCCAGAGTAGACCTATCTGTAAGTACAACATGTATCAATCCAGAGTAGGTCTATCTGTAAGTACAACATGTATCAATCCAAAGTAGGCCTACCTGTAAGTACAACATGTATCAATCCAGAGTAGACCAACCTGTAAGTACAAAATGTATCAATACAGAGTAGACCTATCTGTAAGTACAACACATATCAATACAGAGTAGGCCTATCTGTAAGTACAACACATATCAATACAGAGTAGGCCAATCTGTAAGTACAACATGTATCAATCCAGAGTATATCTACCTGTAACTACAACATGTATCAATCCAGAGTAGGCCTACCTGTAAGTACAACATGTATCAATCCAGAGTAGGCCTATCTGTAAGTACAACATGTATCAATCCAGAGTAGGCCTACCTGTAAGTACAGCATGTATCAATACAGAGTAGACCTACCTGTAAGTACAACATGTATCAATCCAGAGTATATCTACCTGTAACTACAACATGTATCAATCCAGAGTAGGCCTACCTGTAAGTACAACATGTATCAATCCAGAGTAGGCCTATCTGTAAGTACAACACATATCAATACAGAGTAGGCCAATCTGTAAGTACAACATGTATCAATCCAGAGTATATCTACCTGTAACTACAACATGTATCAATCCAGAGTAGGCCTACCTGTAAGTACAACATGTATCAATCCAGAGTAGGCCTATCTGTAAGTACAACATGTATCAATCCAGAGTAGGCCTACCTGTAAGTACAGCATGTATCAATACAGAGTAGACCTACCTGTAAGTACAACATGTATCAATCCAGAGTATATCTACCTGTAACTACAACATGTATCAATCCAGAGTAGGCCTACCTGTAAGTACAACATGTATCAATCCAGAGTAGGCCTATCTGTAAGTACAACATGTATCAATCCAGAGTATATCTACCTGTAACTACAACATGTATCAATCCAGAGTAGGCCTATCTGTAAGTACAACATGTATCAATCCAAAGTAGGCCTACCTGTAAGTACAACATGTATCAATCTAGAGTAGGCCTATCTGTAAGTACAACATGTATCAATACAGAGTAGACCTATCTGTAAGTACAACATGTATCAATCCAGAGTAGACCTATCTGTAAGTACAACATGTATCAATCTAGAGTAGGCCTATCTGTAAGTACAACATGTATCAATCTAGAGTAGGCCTATCTGTAAGTACAACATGTATCAATCCAGAGTATATCTACCTGTAAGTACAACATGTATCAATCCAGAGTAGACCTATCTGTAAGTACAACATGTATCAATCCAAAGTAGGCCTACCTGTAAGTACAACATGTATCAATCTAGAGTAGGCCTATCTGTAAGTACAACATGTATCAATCCAGAGTATATCTACCTGTAAGTACAACATGTATCAATCCAGAGTAGACCTATCTGTAAGTACAACATGTATCAATCCAGAGTATATCTACCTGTAAGTACAACATGTATCAATCCAGAGTAGACCTATCTGTAAGTACAACATGTATCAATCCAGAGTAGACCTATCTGTAAGTACAACATGTATCAATCCAGAGTAGGCCTATCTGTAAGTACAACATGTATCAATCCAGAGTAGGCCTATCTGTAAGTACAACATGTATCAATCCAGAGTAGGCCTACCTGTACGTACAACATGTATCAATACAGAGTAGGCCTATCTGTAAGTACAACATGTATCAATACAGAGTAGACCTATCTGTAAGTACAACATGTATCAATCCAGAGTAGGCCTATCTGTAAGTACAACATGTATCAATCCAGAGTATATCTACCTGTAAGTACAACATGTATCAATCCAGAGTAGACCTATCTGTAAGTACAACATGTATCAATCCAGAGTAGACCTATCTGTAAGTACAACATGTATCAATCCAGAGTAGGCCTATCTGTAAGTACAACATGTATCAATCCAAAGTAGGCCTACCTGTAAGTACAACATGTATCAATCTAGAGTAGGCCTATCTGTAAGTACAACATGTATCAATCCAGAGTATATCTACCTGTAAGTACAACATGTATCAATATAGAGTAGGCCTATCTGTAAGTACAACATGTATCAATCCAGAGTATATCTACCTGTAAGTACAACATGTATCAATATAGAGTAGGCCTACCTGTAAGTACAGCATGTATCAATCCAGAGTAGACCTATCTGTAAGTACAACATGTATCAATCCAGAGTAGACCTACCTGTAAGTAATACATGTATCAATACAGAGTAGGCCTATCTGTAAGTACAACATGTATCAATCCAGAGTAGGCCTACCTGTAAGTACAGCATGTATCAATCCAGAGTAGGCCTACCTGTAAGTACAACATGTATCAATACAGAGTAGACCTATCTGTAAGTACAACATGTATCAATCCAGAGTAGACCTATCTGTAAGTACAACATGTATCAATCCAGAGTAGGCCTATCTGTAAGTACAACATGTATCAATACAGAGTATACCTACCTGTAAGTACAACATGTATCAATACAGAGTATATCTACCTGTAAGTACAACATGTATCAATCCAGAGTATATCTACCTGTAAGTACAACATGTATCAATCCAGAGTATATCTACCTGTAAGTACAACATGTATCAATCCAGAGTATATCTACCTGTAAGTACAACATGTATCAATCCAGAGTAGGCCTACCTGTAAGTACAACATGTATCAATCCAGAGTATATCTACCTGTAAGTACAACATGTATCAATCCAGAGTATATCTACCTGTAAGTACAACATTTATCAATCCAGAGTAGGCCTACCTGTAAGTACAACATGTATCAATCCAGAGTAGACCTACCTGTAAGTACAACATGTATCAATCCAGAGTAGGCCTATCTGTAAGTACAACATGTATCAATCCAGAGTATATCTACCTGTAAGTACAACATGTATCAATCCAGAGTAGACCTATCTGTAAGTACAACATGTATCAATCCAGAGTAGGCCTATCTGTAAGTACAACATGTATCAATCCAGAGTATATCTACCTGTAAGTACAACATGTATCAATCCAGAGTAGACCTATCTGTAAGTACAACATGTATCAATCCAGAGTAGACCTATCTGTAAGTACAACATGTATCAATCCAGAGTAGGCCTATCTGTAAGTACAACATGTATCAATCCAAAGTAGGCCTACCTGTAAGTACAACATGTATCAATCTAGAGTAGGCCTATCTGTAAGTACAACATGTATCAATCCAGAGTATATCTACCTGTAAGTACAACATGTATCAATATAGAGTAGGCCTACCTGTAAGTACAACATGTATCAATACAGAGTAGGCCTACCTGTAAGTACAGCATGTATCAATCCAGAGTAGACCTATCTGTAAGTACAACATGTATCAATCCAGAGTAGACCTACCTGTAAGTAATACATGTATCAATACAGAGTAGGCCTATCTGTAAGTACAACATGTATCAATCCAGAGTAGGCCTACCTGTAAGTACAGCATGTATCAATCCAGAGTAGGCCTATCTGTAAGTACAACATGTATCAATCCAGAGTAGACCTACCTGTAAGTAATACATGTATCAATACAGAGTAGGCCTATCTGTAAGTACAACATGTATCAATCCAGAGTAGGCCTACCTGTAAGTACAGCATGTATCAATCCAGAGTAGGCCTACCTGTAAGTACAGCATGTATCAATCCAGAGTAGGCCTATCTGTAAGTACAGCATGTATCAATCCAGAGTAGGCCTACCTGTAAGTACAGCATGTATCAATCCAGAGTAGACCTATCTGTAAGTACAACATGTATCAATCCACAGTAGGCCTACCTGTAAGTACAACATGTATCAATCCACAGTAGGCCTACCTGTAAGTACAGCATGTATCAATCCAGAGTAGACCTACCTGTAAGTAATACATGTATCAATACAGAGTAGGCCTATCTGTAAGTACAACATGTATCAATCCAGAGTAGGCCTACCTGTAAGTACAGCATGTATCAATCCAGAGTAGGCCTACCTGTAAGTACAGCATGTAGCAATCCAGAGTAGGTCTATCTGTAAGTAAAGCATGTATCAATCCAGAGTAGGCCTATCTGTAAGTACAACATGTATCAATCCAGAGTAGACCTACCTGTAAGTAATACATGTATCAATACAGAGTAGGCCTATCTGTAAGTACAACATGTATCAATCCAGAGTAGGCCTATCTGTAAGTACAACATGTATCAATCCACAGTAGGCCTACCTGTAAGTACAGCATGTATCAATCCAGAGTAGACCTACCTGTAAGTAATACATGTATCAATCCAGAGTAGACTTATCTGTAAGTACAACATGTATCAATACAGAGTAGGCCTACCTGTAAGTACAACATGTATCAATACAGAGTAGACCTACCTGTAAGTACAGCATGTATCAATCCAGAGTAGACCTATCTGTAAGTACAACATGTATCAATCCAGAGTAGACCTACCTGTACGTACAACATGTATCAATCCAGAGTAGGCCTACTTGTAAATACAACATGTGTTGCCGTTATTCCCGACACCATGGGGAAAACGCCGATGCTGGAGGCGGAATTTTCAGACCACAGGATTCCGGCCAGTCACCGGATATTGGGAGTGGAGAAGGAGTCCTATCTGAGATGCAAGATTGCAGTAGAGAAAAAGTTGCATTGGTTGGAAATAATCTTTAATGTAACTAAACTCTGAATGAATCCTGATTGAGAATAATTTGGGCTTCCCCACACCAATATACCAAATATTCACAATAATACACGAACATATAAATTCCTACAGTACATTAATTAATTATCCACTGTTCGCTTTAGATTTTAACCTAACTAATGTTCCCCATTTTCCCTCGGTCCTAGTCCCGGTACCGTAGTGTCGGCGTCGGTCGACCCTGTTGCGTGTCCGTCCCACCCCTCCCGAACCCCGAAGGGATCGGTCATCAGGAAAGCAGTACGGCTTGGCTAAGGGTCAGTCAAGTCGGTAGACCCGGTTGCGTGTCCGTCCCACCCTTCCCGAACCCTGAAGGGATCGGTCATCAGGAAAGCGGTACGGCTTGGCTAGGGGTCTGTCGGTTCATCGCAGGGTCCCAATTACCTAAGCTTTCCGAATCCTTTTCAGGCTCGTAGTCGCTTCGGTAGCCGAGAAGCTGCTCCGAATAGTCGGTAGGCCAGTAGAGTCTGGTCTTTTGTCTTTCGCCCTGTTGCGTGTCCGTCCCACCCTTCCCGAACCTTGAAGGGATCGGTCATCAGGAAAGCGGTACGGCTTGGCTCGGGGTCTGTCAGCCCATTGTGAGTCCCAACTGTCGGTAGCTTTCTGAGTCCCTTTCAGGCTCGTAGTAACGCCGGTCGTGGAACCCACTCCAGGAAGGCAGTCCTCGTCAAACCCTTCCTCCGTCTAGTCGGTCGATCCGTCGCAAGTCCCCGGTGCAGTCAGCAAGCTTTCCGAGTCCCTTTCAGGCTCGTAATAACTGCCGGTGACCAGGGACCGCTAAGGATCTGTCTGTCAGTTCCCGTTGCAAATCCCTGACGCAATCAGCAGACTTTCCGAGTCCCTTTTAGGCTCGTAATAACTGCTGTTGGCCAGGAACCGTTAAGGGCAGTCCTTGTCCCTAGGCCTAGTTCCAAAACTACCTCTCCTGGTTACTAAAACTACCTCTACAGGCAGTAGGAAGTTGGCTAGGCCTAATAGTATCAGGTAAACCTGAGTACTGCTTGATTTTGCCTCCCACCCTTGGCCCTTAAATATCTGATATGAGTCCCGTGCCCCGTAAGTCGCCCCAATATTCGCCCGTGAATCGCCCCCAGTCCTTTGAATATACCCAAATTCCATGTTCCCGCACCCAGTACTGATATTGGAATATTTATTAAAAATAAATCCGAAAAATATTCAACTCGCGTTATGAAAAGTTGAAATACCACGAACAGTCCCCCCCAATGACCTTCGTGAGGTCCATCGGTAGATCGAGTTTGCGTAGGTCATTTCCCATATAAAAAACCCAAATTTTAATATTGCATAGTCCTGATTAAGAGTTAGTTTACGTAGATATAAAAAATAACTGTTTGATATAAATGTCCATAGAATATCCTGGTCTTCTATTTCTTACTCTGATACGCTTTCATTCTCTTCGCCCGTCTACTCTCATCAATCGCCAGTGCAGGTAGGGGAGCATCATCGTCCATCGCGAGCATCGCTGCAGCTTGTCTCCTGGCGGCCCTTCCTTTAGATGGTAGCGGGATCATGTCCATCCATCTCTCCAACTCGGTGATGCGGGCCTCTAGAAACCATTCTCCATCACCAAATGCTTCTTTGTATGAGTATAAGCGTCTGAGGATCTCGAAGGGAGCAAATAATCCAGCGCTCAATAGTAAATCCACATAATGGAAAGGTAGTGTCGCTGCCGTATGGAGGCGTTCTGGGAATGAGAAGTATCCGCACGCCATCTCTTGCGCGACATTTCGAGCGCTTCTACGCACTTTGGTCTTTACGTGGTTATTAGCATATGTTTCAAACATTACCATATTTCCCATAGTTGTCGCGTCCTTAGTAGGACACTTTATGTTACATCGGGGACTCGCGGAATGTCCACGGAAACCGCATTTTGTGCAGAGGTTGTAGAGGGTTGGACAAACCAATACATCGTGGCCCGATATAGCGCAATAGGGACAGTAAAGGATCTGGAGACACGACTCGGTAACCCGATGTCTCCTTCCGCGTGGGCACTGTTCCGAACCGCAGTTTCCGCACACCTTCAGTTGCATCTCCCAGCCTAAGAATATCGGGATCGGTACGCCGGCATAATACTCCAGCCGTTGGTCATTTTGGGGATAATCGCAGCAGCCAGTAGCCCGTGGAATGCTGGGCTTTTGCGGAGTATGTTCTCGCTACAATATCCTTCCTTATATCCCGCCGGTTGCATCCCGGGCGCCCGTTTCTGGTGGTGGATCTACTCGGTTTGTTCGGCGTACCACCGGGTGAGTCTCATAGGGTCTTGTGGGACGGAGGGTGCCGTCGCCACAGCCAGTCGGCGAAGGGGTGCCGGGGCGTTCGCCGGAGGAATTCCGAGGAGGTCTACGGGGGTTGGAGCAACGCTGGGACCCTTCGCAACCTGTATAGCTGAGCGGGTCCGCTAGGGTGCTGGTACTCGGGATCTCTGAAGACCAGTCTTCTCCTCCCGGGAACGGATATGGAAACAACCTCTGTCATGTGTCGCTGAAGTCGCTAAGCGCAAAGGTGGTTACTAGCTCTCTAGCAGGACTGCCGGAGCCAAGCGGGGTGGTTACGCCTGCCTCCGTTGCAGGTTCGGAAGCGGCGATCCGTTTGGCAGGTGGTCTGTAAGCAACTTCCGGATCGAGTTGTCGTTTTGGGGCGGATAGCAGGACACCTTCCTGTAGCCATAATTCCTCCCTGTCCGATGATATCAATGGTTCCTCTTCACCGAGGAGATCAACAATCATAGGGATGTCGAACGGTCTGTTATCATCCCAGGATGCGATGACGTTGTGAGTTTCCCGTAGTTATCTCCCGGCGGGATATTCTCTACCGCTTTCAACGCGTGGTCGATAACTTCGTTCCACTCATAGTCGATGAAGGATCTAGGAACCGAATTAATGAGTTTATCGAGAGTCTTGAAGATGAACTTGGCAACCGTGTATGATTCCATTGTGACGTGGATAAAGTTCCGTCGATCCGGATTCTCCCATTTTTGGTGGATCGTCCACTTTCTTTCTACATCCTTCCAACGGTTCTCTCGCTCATTCTTTATCTCTAATTCCGGGTGTGCACCATATATCTTGTTATAGTCTAGAAATTTCTGTGGTTTAAAGTCTATACCGCCGTTTAGCACCGCGAGGTAGCCGATACCGGATTTCGTAGGTCTCACTTCCCGGAATCCGTGCATGAATTCTGTGGATCGCAACCAGGCTAACAGGGTTTGGGTGTCGACGAAATGACTAACGGCGTTAAGGTCTTCTCGACGGTTTCTTCCGAAGGGAGCATTAGCGTAGTCATTTTGGATATCCGCCTTTATATCCGACCCAATTTTAATAACATCGAAATCGAATAGGATCTGTTGGATCTCTGGTGGTAATAGCCAGACCGCTCTGGCTGTTCGCACCTCCTGTTTGGGTGTCGGGAATATTCGACATATCAACACTAGACCATCTAGGGTTCCGAGGACGACGACTAATGATCGACCGTATTCCTTCATCCCATACTTCTCCTGGTAGTTGTCGCGGTTCTGGATGACTGATATACGTTCCTCTCGCAGCGTCGCTGTACATTCCGCTAGATTTCCCCAGTGGGCGAGGTATGTACTCATGTTGTCGACGAAACTTTGGCATCGCGCCAACGTAATCGCTTTTGAGGTGGGCGTCGCGTTTCCCTCGTTGTTGTATATCAAACATCGGGATTTGAAGACGCTTCGCCAGAACGTATCCCAGAACGACAACTCCTCTCCTCCGGTTGCCTTTGCATTCCGAGTCCTTTTCAGGCTCGTACTGACATCGGACAACCGGAGCTCTCGTAGATTACAGGAATCCGGTTCCTCCCGCCCGGAGAATTTAATGATTCGCACGTTCTCTGTTATCAGGGCGTTCCATTTCGTATTAAAGTGAGGAGATCCAGGCTGTGGATATTCCAGTAAATCAAGAGTGTTACGTAATTCGCCGAGAATTTGGCGATTTGAGTCCATATTTTAAATTATATCCATTGCAAATTTAAATCAGTTAGTTATAAATCCAGAAAGTCTGATTCTATAGCGACTGCAGAATAATTCAGTTATTTGTAATTCAGTTTATTATTATTGCTAGGTAGGCATCTACCATCTTATTGCTACAACATTCAGTATTTACAGTTACTATAGCTATACATTATTATCCAACCAGTTTTTTGACTTTTTATGTCCTCTTCTTTTTCCAATTCTTTTCTTTTCTACATTTTATACATTTTTTTGTCTTTTTTCATTTCTCATCTATTATTCATTTCACATTTCATTATTTCATCACATTTAATGATTTATTTCCATATTTCATCATTTATTTCCACATTTCATTGGGGTTATAGCCCCCTGGCTATCATCATTTGATATAAGCGCAGCACCAGGGTGCGCATCATTACATTTTCATCATCATACGCGTCATCATTCAGTTTATAGTAGGGTTGTCTGTTTCTTTTCATCATTTCCAACTACATTCAACCATCTTCTTTGGGAAATTTTCGTAGTGGAAGGGGTGGTGTTATGCGGAAATCTGGGATCTACAGCTGGGCTAGTTACACCGCCTACGCCCCAAACTGCACACGTAACGGACAATGAAGACGCTGGAAGTGAAGTCACGTGGAATGCACCAGGGACCCACCAGAATAACACTACCAACAACATAAAGCTCAGCCGACGAAGTCATGTGGGATGGGGTTATGCAACATTCTGGGATCTACAGCTGGACTAGTTACACTGCCTACGCCCCAAAATCCACGCAACGGTCCCACCAGAATAACGCGGCTGAGAAACATAAAACCTCTATCGACGAAGTCATGTGGATGCACCATGGACCCACCAGAATAATGGGATAGAGGGGGTGTTGCGCGGCAATTCGGGATCTACAGCTGGACTAGTTACACCACCTACGCCCCGAACTGCGCACGCAACGGACAACACAATATAACACAATGGATACAATGAATTCCACTTCGAATCTTTACCATTTCCAATAATCCAATATTGTTGGTCCTGATGACCAAAATCAGGGTTAACAATACATAAACTTCCCTGCGTCAGTCGAAACATCTGCAGGGTGACGCTGGACTCCACATAACACACGAGGAAACACAAATACCATTGCGTGGCTACAGTTGGTTTAAGGGGGGTCCATTATTCATTGTCGGTAAATCACATTTAAAGAGTTTGTCAACAGGATGAGAAGGGTTTAAACGGGTTTAGCATTGTCACCAATGTCCGCAGCAGGATCCGGAGTAGGGAAATTATCACCTCTCTTGGAGTCACCACTGTCTTTGCCATCAAGAAGGCACAGCCTCTGGATAGGGCGGTGGTAGTGGCCCTTTGGCGTCCATATCGTCACTGTCCTCGCAAGTCCGTCCTTGCTTGGGGTTATTTCCATGACTCGTGCCACAGGCCAGTGGACGCGGTCTTTAAGGTCTTCCTTACCAAGCACCATGTCGCCAACTGCGATGTTCCGGTAGGTGTTATTCAACTTCCTCCTGGTCCGGAGGGTTATGAGGTACTCTTGGGCCCAGATTCTCCACCAGTGCGCTGCCAGCGCTTGGGCCTTTTTCCAGTTGGTGTGTCTCGCAATATCATTGGGATCTGGGAACATTGCCTCCGGAAGAATGTTGGTCTTGGGTCTTCCAAGTAGATGGTTGGGTATAAGAGGCTCCAGATCTGTAGGGTCATTGTGGATGGGTACGATTGGCCGGTTATTTAGGGTGGCAGTGATCTCGCAGAATGCAGTGCGAAGGGTGTCGTGGGTTACCCGGGTATCCCCTAATGCGACACGCATGGATCGTTTCACCAAGTCGATGAGTTTCTCCCATACCCCACTCGTGTGGGGTGCTAAGGGCGTTTGGAAATGCCATTGTATATCCAGACTTGGGATGCGGTCTCGTCAGTGAACCATCCCTCGATAGCCTCTCTGAGTTCCCTTTCTCCTCCCACGAAGTTCGTTCCATTATCGGAGTACATATGCCGGCATGATCCGTTGTTTGCCACAAACCGACGCAGAGCGTTGATAAAGGTGTGCTGCGTGAGGTTTACTACAAGGTCTAGGTAAATCGCCCTTGACCTAAGGCATGTGAAGATGGCTCCCCAGCATTTGATGTTGGATCGTCGCTCGATGACTGTAAATGGTCTGAAACAATCTACTCCGGTTACATAGAACGGCGGTGAATCGGATTGCAGCCGTGTAGCCGGTTGGTCGGCCATTCTTTGGATGAGTAGTGGCGCTAGGTATCGTCTGCAAGGGAAACATCGTTTTAAGACTTTCCGGATCAGTGGCTGGATGTGGGTGATCCAATATCTTTGCCAGATGTTGGTCATAATCCAGTTCTGGCCCACGTGATGGTTTTCCTCGTGACACTGCTGGGTTAATAGCTTCGCTAGTGTTGATGTTCCGGGCAGAAGTGCCGGGTATTTGACTTCATATTCAACCGGGGCGTTCGCCATCCGGGTATTTAGTCGGATCAGTCCATCTTCCCCCATCATGGGTCTCAACTGGTAGACTGGGCTGTCAGGTTTCAAAGTCCTGCCTCTGCTGAGCTGTTCCCATTCATCGGGGAAACTTTCTTTCTGGACGTATCTCACAATACATTTCTCCGCAATAATGAGTTCTTGTATACTTCATCGAACTATCGGTTTATTATCCTTCCACCGCAGGAAGTTGCAAAGAGTCATGATGTGGTGGATAAGACGTCTCATTGAGGAGGTTCGCTCTATCAATAGTTGTAAGGACGCGGCTGGTTGCGCAGTAGTCGCAACATTATAGTGCCTGCCCGAGTCCTTTGCAGGCTCAGTCAGGCAACTCTAGATTTCCATGGTGGCGCTTCCATGGACTTTGCGAATCTCCTTGTCGTCTTCCGAATATTTCCCGCTATCTAGTTCGGGATCGAATCGGGTGCTCCAGGTTAGTTGTGGTTGCTTTAAGAACCCCGGGCCTGTGATCCAAAGTTTACTCTTACCGAGCTGTCGTGGGGTGGTGCCTCTGCTCGATAAGTCCGCTGGGTTTTCTTTCCCGTTTACGTGGTGCCACTGTTCTCGGTTGGTACATTGTTTTATTTCCGTGGCTCGGTTCGATACGAACGTGGTGTGTCGCCGTGATGATGAGTGTAGGTAGTAAAGCACGATACTCAAATCAACCCAGAAATGCTGCGATTCAATGGGGATTCTTAGGTTCCGCATGATCATGCGGTTCTGCCTCACTGCCCAGATTGTGGCCTGCAGCTCGAGTCTCGGGATTGTTGCCACGAATTCCCCGGATACCGTCTTGGCTTTGGAGAATAAGAAGCTTGTATCACCATTTCCATCCTGACTTAATCTTCTTAGGAAGGTAACTACGCCGATTCCGGTATTCGATGCATCCGAGAAAGTATGGAGCTGGAATATATCGGTGGGTAGTTTGTCGAGGAAGAACGGTCGAGGGATCCGCATGAGGTGTAGCTGTTCGAGTTGTTCCGTCCACTTCTTCCATTTGGCACTGAGGTGTGGGGGGAGTTCTTCATCCCATCCCAGTCCTTCTATCCACATTTCTTTGATCAAATTCATTCCGGCCAATGTGGCCAAAATCTGGCCAAAAAGGCGACCTGGGGATATGAAGTTTAATGGATCAAATATGGTGCTCTTTACAGATAAATATCCCCTCTTTGTCATTGGTTTGGGCAGAGGGTTATGTTTGAAGATGAACTGATCCAGTGAACTGATGCACTGATTTCTTCCGGGAACCTTTCCATAAGTTCCTTATCGTGGGATCTAAACTTCACAAGAGGGAAACCTCCTCTCTTTAAACATTCCACCATTCCCATAGCCAGCTGATATGCCTCGTAAACGTTCTCGGCACCAGCGCATCCATCGTCTACGTAGAAACATCGTCGATTGTCTCTATGACTGTCGGAGGGAACTCATTTTCATACATAGTCGCTGTTTTCTTCAACATGTCGCTACATGCAACCGGTGAGTCCTTAGCACCGAAGATTCTGACAATCATGCGTATTACGTCCTTTATTACGTCTTTATCTCTTGTAGAGTCAATGTTTTATCTGTCCACAATATAGGTAGGCCGTCTGAGTCTCTTGGTAGCGTTTGGACCTGGTGGAACATCGCTTTGATGTCGCATGTGAAGGCTATTTTGTTTTCTCAGAACCTGATCAATACGCCGATCAGTGTACTATAGATGTTGGGCCCGGTGTAAAGTTGGCTGTTTAAGGATTCGCCCTGGCACATAGCCGCAGCATCATTCACTACCCAGATTTTGCCGCTCTTCCGGGCTTCCACCACATAGTGGGTCAGGAGATAATATGTCCGTCTAGTCCCCTGCAGTTCATTCGGGGGCACCATTTCTGCCTATCCATCTTCTAAATAACCTTTAATCACATTATTATATTTATCTTTTATCTCAGGTAGCTCGTTTAACTGGCGTAAGATGCCTTTAAGCCTCCTTAGGGCCATGCTGGCGTTAATGGATTATTGGATCGAGGGGTGGCGTCCCGTTCCGAGTCCTTTTCAGGCTCGTACTGGGGAACGCTCGGTGCCGTAGGGTTGGAAGGGAAATAGGGTTCCTCGTCTTTAAGCGTAACCGGTGGGGGGTGGAATGCCAGTGCTTGTGCCAATAATGTGGACCGTATAATTGGCGGGAACTCGGGTTTCGGAGGTTTCGCAGCCGGTGGCGTAAATGACTTTTCTAATTCCGGGACCAGGATTGGTTCATAGTCCTGTTCTATACCCCTTTCCCAGTGCTCGTATAGTTGAAGGTCCCGTTTTATGAGTGCTGCTTCGTAGTCTGCGAGTTTAGCAATATCCACATTTTTTTTGTGAATAAGAATCGCTTGGGCCTCGGCACTTCATTTACGCATTTCGGCCTCTTGTTTCCGTATTTCGGCCTGTTGTTCGGCCTCTACTTTACGCATTTCGGCCTCTTGTTTACGTTGTTCAGCCTGTTGTTCGGCCTCATTACGTTGTTCAGCCTGTTGTTCGGCCTCAAGTTTACGTTGTTCAGTCCGTTGTTCGGCTTCTACTTTACGCATTTTGGCCTCTTGTTTTTGTCGTTTGGCCTCTTGTTTCCGTATCTCGGCCTGTATTTCGGCCTCCTGTTTATGTCTTTCCTCAGCTAGTACATCCTGTTCGATCTGTAATTGGATGTATTCGCCCGAAATTACATCGAAATGATCGCCTATTAACACAATTCATGGCAGGCCTAAGAGAGTCTAAACTTCGCCAAGAGGTGCTCAAGGCACCAATGAACTGTCTAACAATCGAGGATCGAGTGCAAGAATACTCGAGGCTAGTCAGTCTGTAGATATGGCGCTAGAGAAGCCAGGCATGTTACATAATCCAGTAGCTTCTATGTATATTTCAGATACTGAAAAAGTGAATGGGGAATTATTATGTGCTGTCAAAAGATCGGCATACAAATCACAAATGCAGTATATAGTAAGGGACTGGCATTTAATGTCAGAATTGCAGGCGTCCACATGGTAAAGATAAATGTTTCACTGTTTTACTGTAAGATCTAGTAGTGTATACCGGCTCGTACAGTATCTGACAATACATCCCAGCCCAGGGTGTCTAAATAAACAGATACTAAATACGCAAACTACTAATGGCAAGGAACGGAGCCTGGTATCTATTCTAATACGTGGGCGAGTCAAATGCCCGGGCGAACTAGACAAAACAGGATACCCAGCCTCTAACCGGTGATGCAGATGTACAGTCTACGGTGACAGACCAAACTCACGAGGAAACAATCCCCGCGCAGCGAATCCTAACTATCGCTAACGGACCTAAATACCGTAAACTTGCCACGGTGTGATTTATATACGAGCTAGTGGATTAACAGACTAGTGTAACAATACTACTAACAAGCGGTAGCAGTCAAAGGGGGGTAGTAACTAAAGTAACAATACTGCTGACAGGGGCAAAGCAGTCAAAAGGGTGCATGCCATCTAAAACCGTAAAACTAAATACTAAATATCTCCTAAAATTACAAACTACAAATGGTAGAACTGCAGAATAGATCCTACTGAAAGTAACCTAAAGTAAGCTAGTAGCTAGTAGGTCTCGAAGGGGGTATATATATGTTTTAGGACGTGTGTGTGCGTGTTACGAGTAAAACAATTTTGGTGTATTCCATTGTACTAGGTTTTAGTGATTTTAATCAAAACAATACTGGGCGCTAGCTACTAAAATAAGCTAGTCGCGCTCTGTAGGTTTAATACTTACAAACTGACGTCAAAGCTCTCTCCTCCTTATCCACAACTCAACCGGGCAATTACGGTGTTAGTAACTACACCCGTGATCGGCACTAATACCAGATTCTGATTGTGAGATAAGAGAATAGGTGTTAATTACTACCGTACGTAGCTGATCTCGTACTAATTTGATTCTAGAACTTTGTTACTGCAGTGGTTAGCAGTAAATACCTATCAGTACGTGGCAAGGCATGGTAGGATATTAGTAACCTCCCTAGGCCAAGCATGTGTCGGTAGCAGAAATGCTGCTCCTTGCCTGATCAAATATTTCGGGCTCAGACAGGGGTGGGCAAATGTATAAACTACAAAGTGAACCGGTGCAGAACTGTCAGTACTGCAAATCACTAAATTATAAAACATGTGCTATCCGCACCTAAAGTGTACTTGCGCATACTAACGAACAGCAATAGTTCACACCTGTAGGAGATACAGGTTAATCCGGGGATTTTGCTTGTTTGCTCCTGTCTAAGTCTAAAATATTTGAACCTACATTTTACGGCGTCCCAGGACGGCGTCATGCTTACCCTGATCTATAGGTCTTACTGTGGGCAAGGGCGTCAAACAAAGTCTTACCTTCCTCTGACGTGGGCGCTGTATGGCAATGGGGCATGCTTCGAACGGGCGCGCGGGCGAATCTAGTGTGGGCGCTTAGCGTGTTGTGGACATCTTTCCCTGAGTTGCTGACGGCCGAACGGTTTAGGCAGCCATCTCCCAAATGCTTGGATGTCCCAAAGGTGGACTGTTAGCTTATTCAATCCCGCTAACACCCCATAAAGTTATAAGCCGATAAGCAATATTGGGAGCCACGAGATTGGGTAATTAACCAACTCGTGCCATCCCAATAAGAATGGGAAGGAGAAGCACACAATGAGGGTCAGGGGCCAAACCCCTAACCCAGAGAGAATAGGTGGAGTGAACGGGAACACTCCAAAGGGCGCCAACAAGGGTATCAACCAATCAGAGGGGGGAAAGGCATCGATTAGGTAGAGTAACAAGGCCAACCGTGCAATATAGCCACTTGGCAGTAATCATACCAATTCAGTTATCTCAGTGCAATACCGGTGCTAGATTAGGTTACATAGTTTTAGATAGGGAAGGACCGGGACTTTAGTTACCGTATCCCGCCTTCCATATACGACAATATTATATCTATATCTATATCTATATCTGCATATCATATTATATACGACAAACAGTACAAACTCATTTACTCTTTATACACGGCGGGGACGCGTGAACTAAAACCGGATAAACCGGGATTCCTCTTGGATCCCGTCACAGTAACTAAACCAGCTGCCGCCCTAGATAAACTCTGTAACCACCAGCCACCAAATCTGCAGGGGAAAGATGAGTCAGTCGGGTGAGATAACACCGACGCGGACCCCGGACGAAGAGCTAACGATCCGCGAGGCCGCAACCAGGCGATATAGGCCCACGACGCCGGACCCATCGGTAACGGGTCATCCGGCAGTTCAGGACGAGGGGGGCCTGGAACCCGAGGTCGAGCCGAGAGGAAGAGAGAGCGAGACGGAGGGAGAAGGAGACGAGTCGACACGGGACGGGGGTCGACGCACCGGTGTCGCCGGCCAGCCACAGGCCGAGGGCGACGAGCGGCCCACCGAAACGGCGACGGTGGGGCCGACGGTGCGGCCCCGGACGCAGAGAGACGAAGGAGATATCGGTACCGATGTCGCCGGCCAGCTACAGGCCGAGGGCGACGAACGGCCCACCGGAACGGCGACGGTGGGGCCGCCGGTACGACGTCGAACCCGGAGAGACGGACGAGGGGTCGGCGACGAGGACGTCGGGGTTTCTGAGCGACTTCGACGGGCCTACAACGCGACCCGGAGACTACTAGAGGAGGCCAGAAAGGGGAAAACGATAGACGAGGTAAAACTGAAGTCAGGACTAGGTAAGTCGGACAGACATTTATACTATCTAATGCGTTTCGGGCAGAGAGAATTGGCCGAGGAGAGAGCGAGAAAGGTTGCCGAGGAACTGTATGACTCATGGCGGCATGGGGGTATACAACCTAGTGTAGTGTACATAGGGCCATATTTAATCGATGCCCGGGGTATAAAATTAATGGGTTGGAACAGACCTGAAGGGGGCGAATCCGAGGTTAACCCCGAGGATTCGGCCTCGTCGGTCGGAGGGAGTTCCGGGAGGAGGGGGAAAGTTAGTAGATCGGGAAGGCGGAGGGAGTCCGTCGTAACCGATAAGTCTGCTACATCCTCCGCGAAAGAAAGACTGGTGAGAGAGGCAGGTGCCGCGTACCGTCTCGAGCTGATAGAGCAAGGTCAGAGGGAAATGGATAAACGGCTAGAGGAGGGGAGAATGCGGCTAGAGAGGGAAGCGGCATTGATTAGAGAAACCGGAGAGAGGGCCGAAAGGGCTTTGAGAGGCCTTAGGGAGTGTGAGGAAATAGAGGAAAAGGAGTGTAGGGAACGTGAGGCGAGAGAGGAAAGGGAACGCAAAGAGCGCGAGGCGGAACGCAAGGAACATGAGGCGAGAGAAGAAAGGGCACGCAAGGAGCGTGAGGCAAGGGAGGAAAAGGAACGCAAAGAGCGTGAGGCGGAACGCAAGGAGCATGAGGCGAGAAAGGAAAGTGAACGTAAGGAGCGTGAAGCGAGGCGAAGGGAGAGTGCTAGGAAAGTAGTAGAGTTGGCTGAGCGGGACACGCGGGAGTGTGAGAGGAGAATGGCAGGAGCCGAGCGAGACCATGAGGAATTAAAGAGACGCCAAAGTGAGCTTGGGGAACATAGGGTTAGACGCGCGCACGAGCTGCAACTGGTGCGGGCGGGGGCGTCTGAGAGCGAGACAGGCTCGAGTATTTTAGAGGAGCCAGGGGCCGTGGATACATTTATTAATACCCCACTTACAGGGACCGCACGACAGACCCAAAACTGGTGTGACCGTACGGGCGGGGGGGGGGGGGGGGGGGGGGGTAATAATGATAATGGTACAGTAGACGTGGTTAATATTAATAGTACCGTATGGGATAATTCTAATCAAACCTTTATTGCAGGAAATACTTTGCCTAGTGGTAGTAATTTAAATTTAAATCAGAACAATCTTAATATTAATGTAGAAAATAATCCTAATATTAATGTAGCTACGCAAAATAATCCAAATAATCAAAATAATAATAATTCAAATAATTTAATTAATGAGCCAAGCCCGAATTTACAAGATAATTCAAATGATTTTATTTCGAACGAACAAGTTAATTCCATTCCCAATACAGGTGCTATTAATGTAAACACGTCGGGCGTGTATGGCCAGACAGATGGGGCCCAGGTAGGCCACGTAATTGGTAGGCAGGGAGTGGCTGGGTTAGGTAGACCCGGCGAGGGCCTGGTAGGCCACGTAGTTGGTAGGCAGGGAGTGGCTGGGTTGGATGGACCCAGCGAGGGCCTGGTAGGCCACGTAGTTGGTAGGCAGGGAGTGGCTGGGTTGGATGGACCCAGCGAGGGCCAGGTAGGCCGCATAGTCGGTAGGCAGGGAGCAGAGGGCCTGGTAGGCCACGCAATAGCAGAGAGAGAGGCGGGGGTGAATAGACCCGACCGCGGTAGGGTTGATGTGTCTACTAGAGAGGGATATAGTAGCGGGATGAGAGATAGCGAAGTTAGATGTGGCGAGTGGGGGGGGGGGGCTACGAGAGCCCCACAACAGCGAGTTAGCGGCGAAAAGGGGGGGGGCAGAGAGTGTCCCACAGCCGTCAGCGGATAATGCGAGGGCCGAAATAGGTAAACCGCAACAACCGGCGACAGAAAGTAATAGGGGGATTGCGAGTATCCCCAGCGGCGTGCGACCGAGCAGAGAGAGACAGGTTGACGTCGTGAGAGGGCGGACGAAGCGTCGAGCCCGATCGGAAGAGGGAAGAAGAACAGTGGGGTTTAACCGGGAGGTCGACGAGAGATCTCACGAGCGGGAATACTCCACTGAAAGGAGAAGAAGAGAAGACAGTAGTAGAAGTATCGCCGCGAACGATAGAAGAGCGAGGACGGATAGCGAGCCGTCGGTAGTCGAGATGAGAACAGAGAGTCAGTGGGGTCGGACTCCGGGAGATTGCCATCGCCCCGGAGAGATGCGACCCGGCGAGGCGCACTACGCGCCGAGAGAGGGGTACGCGATGTACCGGTACGAAGATGAGAACAGTAGAGAGGGGGGTCGAAGAGAAACTTTCCGACGGAATATACCTACCGATCGAGAATACGGTAGCCGCGGGGAGGATTATTCGAGAAGAATAAACTTCGATCCCGAACAACACATGCAGACTGTAGGACATACTGTATGCCTTACTGCACATACCGTAGGCCATACTGAGAGAGGCAATGTAGGCGATAGGATAGCGTGGACAACGGGATTAAACCCGGAAGTCGCGGAATACATACCGGCGGGTAGGCCAGAAGCTGATAGGCCTATACCGGTACCAGTACAGCAGTATGACTACAGCATGCAGGGACATAACATATACCCAGGGGAGGGGGGAATTATTGCGGATAGGTGCATGGGCCCCAACATATTAACATCAACCCCAGTACCAAACATACCGGTGGGGGGGGGACAGGGTGACATTCCCCCATCACAATATCAACAATATACCCCGATAGGAGCAAGAACAACGAGACCCTTGCATGAGAATAGGTCGTGTGATACAGACATATGGAGGGGGCCACTACCCCCGATGACATACCCAAGTCAGAGAAAGTCAAGAAATAGGACAGACGGAACGCACCAGACAGGAGAAACTATACAGCATCCGTCGAACCCATTGGAAGCACAGGCGATGGGGATGGCCACGTTGATCGACGCGTTGAAAACGAGGATCGAGCTACCACCCGTGGAACCATTCAAATTCGATGGGAGCAGGCCGGAAGAATATCTACAGTTTTGGCGCATGTATAGTAACGAAATACTAACAAAAAACTTGACGCAGGTGGAGTGCCTAAAGTATCTGCAAGTGTACACGGGAGGCCCAGCATACGATATCGTGAGGCAATATCAAGGAATAGAGGGCGGCTTCACGACAGCATGGCGGGCACTGGATAGGGAATACGGGCACCCGGCCAAGATCATCAGACAGACGTTGAGAGGCATAACATCGGGTGGCCTACAGGATAATCCCATTAGCATTAAGACATTTGCTAACAAAGTTGAAAAGGCGCTAATCGTGCTGAAGACGCTAGACGCGCCATACGAGCTCAACGCGTCCAACAACATCACCACGATAGCGCAGGCACTACCGAGCTGGCTGCGCAACAAGTGGAGGAAAATCGCCTTCTCCACTCGAGATAAGAAGGGTGCGGAACCGGGTTTAGAAGAAATGTCAAACTTCTTAAACTACGAGGCTGAGCTAATAACTGACCCAGTCTATAGCGAAGACAGCCTGGGAAAGGGACCGAAGACAGACTACCATAGACCGAAACCAGAGCACAACACATCAAACGCATTACCGAGACTCAGGCAATCATTGCCATATGCAGCGACGCAGGGGACTGCAAGTCCACAGCTAGCCGAGGATAAGACAACACCATGGAACGGACAGGGAAACAATAACAACACGAATAAACATAACCCCAGTACGTCCAGTAGGCTAAATCCAAACAATAAGAATAGTAGGGACTTTGGTACAAACGCAACTGCGATACGCAATGCACTGTATAAAGAGGGCTACGACCCAAAGAGCAAATGCCAGCTACACGCAAATGCGCTTCATCAAACCATGAACTGCAGGTACTGGCAGGCGCTACCTAGGCAGGATCAGATAGATTATGCGTTCAGCAATAAAATCTGCTCGCGATGTGTAATGAGTGGACATAGAGCAAGGGAGTGCAAGGAGAAGCCAATAAAATTTGGTCAAAGGAGAGGCCAAACGATGGCGACCAGCACAGTAGGGGCGAAGAAGAGGGGAACGGTGTTACTTGGAGTAGTACCAGTGCGAGTGATCGGGGAAGGCAATCGATCAGTAACAACACTAATGCTGGTTGATAGTGGAGCTGCTTTCACATTAGTCGAGGGATGGGTGGCCGAGGAGATAGGATTGAGAACGAGGCCAAGCAGGATGGCGGTAACAACCATCTCTAGCAAAGATGAGATCCTGGAGATGAGAACAGGACGGTGCGCAATTGCAGCAATGGCACCAGGATGCGACTATGGGGCAACCATCGACCCCATCCAAGTGATAGAGTCAATTAATATTAATGCCAGGCGACCAACCAACATCGAGGTCGAGCAGTATAAATTCCTGGACGACATTGACTTCTCAATCCCAGACGTGGACGTTAGGAAGGTGTCCATCATAGTAGGCATGGACTGCCCAACGGCCCACGAAAGAATGCAAACGGTCTTCGGCGAAGACAAGCAGAGTGACCCAGTGGCCATATTAACACCATTCGGGTGGACGCTGAGTGGTCCAATTAAGAGCAAGATACCATTTAGGATGTCGGAGACATCAGGATGCATGTTCGCGGGAACAATGCAGGAAATGGGTAAGGAGGGAGCAGAGGAGCAGCTTAAAAGACTGTTCAGACA
Source organism: Nemertoderma westbladi (assembly GCA_032718475.1). Taxonomy (NCBI): domain Eukaryota; kingdom Metazoa; phylum Xenacoelomorpha; order Nemertodermatida; family Nemertodermatidae; genus Nemertoderma; species Nemertoderma westbladi. Next base: position 117,265 of record JAUCBJ010007720.1, read on the forward strand.
GGATTTCGAGGGACTGAAAGAAACCGGAGTCGGGACCTCAGTAGAAGACAAGCGGGCTCTACAAAGCGTGGAGGAATCAATGACATGCGATGAGGGACGGTATACTATAGGAATGGTATGGAAACTACCGAAGATACCGCTGCCCGACAATAGGGGGATGGTACTCACGAGACTCCGCAAACTGAAACAAACACTAAAACGGAGCCCCGAGAAGAATGAGTACATCCACAGAACAATTAAGAAGTACGTCGAGAAAGGATGGGCCGTGGAGTTACCGGTCGACGAGCCGAACACGGATAGGACATATTACCTGCCACTGCACGTGGCTTTAGATCCAAAGAAAGGTAAACTAAGGATGGTAGTCGACGCATCGGCAAAGACCGACGGAAAGTGCTTAAACGACTACCTGTTAGAAGGCCCAAACATATACAATTCGGGCATAGAGGTGTTACTTAGATTTAGAAATGGGAAACACGCCTTCACGTGTGACATAGAAGGCATGTTCAACCAAGTCCGTGTAACGGAGGAAGATAGCGACAGTCAGCGCTTTTTATGGTATAACGGCGAGGAAGAACCGTCGATAATACCGGCATATAAGATGGTAGTACAGAACATGGGGGCCAAGTCGTCTTCATTTACGACGACTATGGCAGTGAGAGACACAGTAAAGGGGAAGGAAGATAGATACAGCAGTAGGGCCGTCGATATGATTCGACGCGGCTTCTACGTAGACGACGGAATGGAGTCTGGAAATACGGTTAAGGAGATACTGGATACAGGGCGCGAGGTTCGCGACATCCTAAAGGGATCCGGCTTTAACCTAACCAAATTCCAATCCAGTTCGGAAGAATTTATCAAAGCCATAGAGGACAGGAAACCAGAATCGACCATGGATAATCCCACAACAGCCAAAGGGCAGGACATGGCGATTAAGAGAACGGAATCCCAGCAGAAGGCATTGGGAATCGTGTGGGATAGAGAGACAGACGAACTGAAGTATCAGCTGAGCCAGGAGGGCGCAGACATCCACACGAAGAGGGGTTATGTATCGTATATAGCAAGGATATACGATCCCCTAGGCCTAGCATCCCCATTATTAGTCACGGGGAAACAGATACTCAAGAGAGTATACAAATTGAAAGATGAGTGGGACGTAGAGGTACCAGAGGAAATCAAGAAACAGTGGAGCAAGTGGACAGGAGACTTGGAGAAGATGGGAACATACAACATGCCACGGGTGTATTTCCCGGATGGGAACATGATGAATCTGGACCTACACATGTTCTTCGACGCGTCGTTGGAAGCGTACGGAGCGGCACTCTACTTAGTACAACGAGAGGGGGCTCATAAGCCAAGACTAGCCTTTAGTAAAGCAAAGTCAACGCCACCAGATTCAGCATCAGTTCCTAAGTTAGAATTGACAGCCGCGAGACTAGGAGTAAGAGCCACAGCCTACCTAGTGGATACTATTCCCAACATAGTAGAGACACACTACTGGACGGACTCCATGGTAGTGCTTGGTTGGCTACACAACGAAAGGACGAGATACCCGATATTCGTCGCGAATAGAGTGGACGAAATAAGGGCGAGCACAGAACTGGAAAGGTGGCACTACTGCCCAACAGACGATAACCCAGCGGACTTGTTGTCAAGGGGCGTGGTACGCCACACTTTCTTGAAGAAGGAAGTATTGTGGCAACATGGGCCACAATTTCTGAGCGATAAGGAGGCCTGGCCGCCGATGAGAAAGGTGGACCCGGGCTCAGAAGTAGAGTCAGAGGGAGAAGAGGGAGATTCAGAGGGAGAAGAGATATACTCCCAGATGGTGAGGGAGATTAGGGACGTGCAACCAGGACGGGAACTGTGCGATAACCCCACGGATAAACTCCTCAGCTACAGTTCTAGTTGGTATAAGACCAAGAAACTAGTGGCGTACTGGAGAGCCTTCGGGAATTTCCTTGCGGGAGTTGGCAAGGACAAGAAGATCAGGACAACCATAGATCTGGAAGGAGCGGCCAAGGCAGTGATCCGCTATGAACAACGGAAGAACTACGGCGACGAGGTGGAACGCGTCGGTAACCAACAGCACCTCCGACGGGACAGCGAGCTGATTACGCTGTCGCCACAACTCAATGACGACGGGATTCTAGTAATGAATTCTAGGGTGGGATACAACAACAGCATAGTCGTACCACCGAAACCCATCATCATTCCTACAGGATCGCCAATAGTCCACCAGATTATATGGGACTCCCACAAATCGATATTGCACGGGGGCACCAACCGAACCCTCACAGAGATAAGGAGGACCTATTGGGTCAAACAACTGAGGAAGAAGGTAAAAGCGGTAGTGGGGCAGTGCCAGACCTGCCGACGAGCGAAGAAGGAGCGAGCCGTACAGGAGATGGCGCCACTACCGGCGAGTAGGGTAAGACAGCACGACCCGCCATTTACGCATTGCGGTGTGGACATGTTCGGGCCAATAAAGATCAAAGTGATGCGACACACGGAGAAACGCTACGGCATTATCTTCGTTTGTAACAACACACGGGCAGTAGGGATAGAACTCGCCCAAGATGCAACCGCATCAGCATTCATTAATGCCTTAGAAAGATTTAGAGACCGCAAAGGTGGGACGATCGCAGTGATATACAGCGACAACGGCACCAACTTTGTGGGCGCAGAGAGTGAGATAGCAGAGGCCTTGGACATCTTGGAGGGAGAAGAAGTCAGGGCAGCCATGAGACGACGACAAGTAAAGTGGGAGAGAAGGATGCCGTATGCACCACATACACTAGGATGCGTCGAGAGACTGGTGGGCAGTTCAAAGCGTCTAATGACGAAGCTAATGAACACCCACATGGTCACTGAGGACGTCTTACGTACAGTACTTGCGAAGTGCGAGGGGATCATTAATAGCAGACCGCTATATCCGGAGAATGATGACCCTGAGTCACTAGACGTGCTAACGCCTAGCCATTTCCTAATGGAAAGGCCAGCGACGATCGATATGCGGGGTGTAGACCCAGATGACATACACTCCCGCCAAAGTTGGAAAGTCGCTAAAGCAATAAGCGCAGAGTATTGGAGGAGGTGGGTCGAGGAATACCTACCCACACTCCATAAAAGGAGTAAGTGGAGGAAGCCAAATAGGGAGTTAAGAGAGGGAGATCTCGTAATCGTTACGGATGATACTATCATCAACAACCAGTGGCGGTTGGCGAGAGTTGTAGGCACTTACTCCGACGAGGACGGAAGAGTCCGATCGGTAGAAGTGCGGATAGGTGGTAAGATAGGTGCGAAGGACAGAAAAACCTACAGGAGGGCTGTGGGAAAATGCTGTCTGTTAGAAGGGGCACCTTAGTAGAGTTAGAGAAAAGTTTAGTCGTCCAAGTTTTGGACTGAGGGGGGTGGGATTGAGGGCGAGACGCCCTTCCCACAAACAAAATAAAATAAAATAAAATAATAGTACATGGTAGGTACGCAGTTAGTAGGCAGAAGTTAGTTAAGAGGTACGTAGTACCTAGTTAGTTAGTTAGTTAGAGGGTACGTAAGTACCGTTAGTTAGTTAGAGAGTTAGAGGGTACGTAAGTACCGTTAGTTAGTTAGAGAGTTAGAGGGTATGTAAGTACCGTTAGTTAGTTAGAGAGTTAGAGGGTACGTAGTACCGTTAGAGAAGAGTTAGAGTTAGGGTACGTAGTACCGTTAGTTAGAGAAGAGTTAGAGGGTACGTAGTACCGTTAGTTAGAGGAGAGTTGGAGGGTACGTAAGTACCGTTAGTTAGTTAGAGAGTTAGAGGGTATGTAAGTATGTTAGTTAGTTAGAGAGTTAGAGGGTACGTAAGTACCGTTAGTTAGTTAGAGAGTTAGAGGGTACGTAGTACCGTTAGAGAAGAGTTAGAGTTAGGGTACGTAGTACCTTTAGTTAGAGGAGAGTTAGAGGGTACGTAGTACCATTAGAGAAGAGTTAGAGTTAGGGTACGTAGTACCGTTAGTTAGAGAGAGAGAGTAAGAGGTAGAAGGGTATATAAGATATAGATATTAGTTAGCAGTTAGTAGCGTTAGTAGCGAGAGGGGGGCATATGAGTACAGCTGGGTAAATCGTGTGGCCACACGACGCACACTGCTGTACTGCATAGGCCCACAGAGTAGGCCAGAATGTGGATTAGGGAATAGAATAATCAATAGGAAGCAGTAGGGTAGTAGGATTGAAATTAAATCAAAATAAAATTAGAATAAGAATAGGGCTAAGAAGGGGAACAAATTATGGTAACAGTAGTAAGAATAGGCAATAACTCAGAAATTCAGAAAGAGATAGGCCATTGAACCGAACTTAAACCACCTAAGCCCATCACTCATCACGTTTGCGCCTTGGCAAGGCACCACCTACGGGTGAGCGATCGGGCAGAGTTCGAGATGGCAGGTGAACTTGTTAGAGAGGAGAGAAGCAGAGGAGAGGGAGGAGGAAGCTAGGGCGCAGAGCTACGGCTTCGAGGAATAAGCAGCCTTAGACGAACTTCGTTGGGCTTCGTCAGGGAGTTCGGGGGAGTCTCTAGGGAAAGAACTGGGGTGGACGGTGGGATCACCGAAACAGTCGACGACGGGATTGCAAGCAAAGAAGATGATCCTATGGGACGCCACCAGAGGGAGACAACCGGGCCACTCTGAGGGGCCACCGGCGAAGCGATATCGGGCACTAATAACACCAGCGCCCAAGGAGCCAACGACCGGGATCAGCAGGGAGGTGGCGGTGAAGGTCCGAAAGCAGAAAGCGGATGATGCCAGAGGAACGGTGATAACCAAGAAACGACCCAGGGAAGAGGACGCCAGGGGGAACTATCCCCAGAGGAACAGATAGGTTCCCAGAGTCGAGGGAGAGAGACTGGGACTTGGACGTGGTACGCCTGGAAGGCGCCGCGTGGGACGTACGAACTATTAAGTACAAATTTAATTAATGCAAATAATCATATAAGTGCAATTCGTATGTACGTATGTAGCAATTAGTAATCTACGAATATATACGCTGGGAGTAAGTACTATAGTCATACAACCTTTCTCAATTAGCTACTGGGACTGGGGGATAACTGACTATGGCACTATGGACGAGACACCAGACAATTTCACACTTCTTGAGTGCGATGGCACAAGAGGGGGGGGGGAGATTCGTCAGAAGGGATGAGGTAGTCAGAGTAGGGTTGAGGGACGGAGTAGTAGGTGCGGAGTGCGGAGAGAGTGCGGACGCAATTCTAGTGTGGGGGGGGGGGAGAATAAGAGGCTGAGTGAGGGACGAGGAGGTCCGGGTGTATGGGAGAGTTAGGATGAGAGTGAAGAAGAGATAGGGCGGAAGTGTTGGGGAAACAAAAGTTGCGTGAGAGGTGAACGCGATCGGCCCAACATGAGACGCCAGGCACACAGAGTAGCGTTATCATACCCATAGGGGGCGGCCTGGAAAGCCGGCTCCGAGAGAAAAGAATTCCACCCCACACCCGATACTAGATCGGGATCCAGCGGGATTGTAGCACACTTTTTGGATGATGCTATCTTCTTACCGGGAAGATAGCATGGGGGGGAGTGTTAGCTTATTCAATCCCGCTAACACCCCATAAAGTTATAAGCCGATAAGCAATATTGGGAGCCACGAGATTGGGTAATTAACCAACTCGTGCCATCCCAATAAGAATGGGAAGGAGAAGCACACAATGAGGGTCAGGGGCCAAACCCCTAACCCAGAGAGAATAGGTGGAGTGAACGGGAACACTCCAAGGGGCGCCAACAAGGGTATCAACCAATCAGAGGGGGGAAAGGCATCGATTAGGTAGAGTAACAAGGCCAACCGTGCAATATAGCCACTTGGCAGTAATAATACCAATTCAGTTATCTCAGTGCAATACCGGTGCTAGATTAGGTTACATAGTTTTAGATAGGGAAGGACCGGGACTTTAGTTACCGTATCCCGCCTTCCGTATACGACAATATATCTCATACCTATATCTATATCTATATCTGCATATCATATTATATACGACAAACAGTACAAACTCATTTACTCTTTATACACGGCGGGGACGCGTGAACTAAAACCGGATAAACCGGGATCCCTCTTGGATCCCGTCACAATACCGGTACAGCAGTACAGGACAGTAGCTAGTATACTAGTGGAGTAGTGTAGGTTTACGGATACCGGTACAGCAGTACAGGACAGTTGCTAGTATACTAGTGTAGGTTTATCTTATACAATGTGTGCAGCCCCCCCCCCCCCCCCCTCCTCAGAGATATAGTAATTTATATTTTATAAGTTCTTTCTTAAAAATTTAGGCAACCAACTCCCTTATGGCGATCACTCGGTGAATATCGAATAGGGGTTATCTTAATCTCAATTTGCTCGGAAAATAAAAGATTTAATTAAATCTTAATTAAACAGAAGACAGAGAAGAAAGAAGAACCAACCTGTTGAAATGTAAAACGACACTAAAGATTGCTACAATGAACACACGCACGCTGAAAGCCCATACCAAACAGGGTGACATGGTCGCTCTGGCAATGGAATATAACATCGACATCATCTGCATCCAAGAACATCGGATTTGTCATGAAAACACTGCCATGAAGTACAATGACATTGGAAATGGATGGACGTTAGTAACAAGCTCAGCAGTAAGAAACTCGGCCAATGCATCTATTGGCGGAGTAGGAATTCTGCTAAGCCCATTTGCACTTAAGACCCTAAACAACATCGAATCTATAAATTCCAGGGTTAGGATCGCAACATTTGATGGGAATCCCAAGACAACAGTTGTATGTTGCTACAGTCCAACCAATGCCTCAGAGCCAGAACAAGCAGTCAATAACACCAGTTCTAACAGAAATGGGTACTTACTTTTAGACCTAATGGAAGAATGTGAATTGATACCAATAAACAACACATTCGAAAAGAGTAAGGGGAAGCTATGGACCTTTCAATACCCTAATGGAACCCAATCACAACTGCATCACATTACATCATTATAAACAAAAAGTGGAGAAACAGCGTGATCAACTGCGAGGCATACAGCTCGTTCAACCTAATTGGTTCGGACCACAGAATTGTGACTGCAGAGATCAGACTTAGTTTGAGAGCCAGCAAACCCAGGACAAGCAAGCAAATCAACTATGTCTGGGAGAAACTCAGAACTGACAATGCAGTAAAGGATGCTTACACAGTAGAAGTTCAAAACCGCTTTGAAGCACTTCAGTCAATGGATGAAGACCAGTCCACCGATTCAATATACCAGAATATAATAACAGCCCACAAGGAATCAGCTAAGAGGCATATCCCCCAGAAACCCAAACGAAAACAGTATGTGCCATGGCAAAACTCTGAGGTTACTTGTAAGGCTCCCCTTACATGGAGCAACTTGTTTCTGCAACTTGTTTCTGAAACATGTTGCTGGACCCCCTCACACACAGAAACTTGTTGCTGCAACTTGTTTTAGCATCTTGTTTCCGAAACTTGTTTCTGCAACTTGTTGCTGGACCCCCTCACACACAGAAACTTGTTGCTGAAGAAAATAACAATTATTTCCAAATAAATAGCTAACATGTCCAGTCATTTGTATATAATATCACATCACTCAAATTATCTAATATTAGGTAGTATCAAAATAGAATGTAATAAAAGTTTTTCAAAAAGTTGCTGGGAATATAACATCCAGCAACTTGTTGCTGGACTCCCTCACACACAGAAATAAGTTGCGGAAACAATTTGCAGAAACTTGTTGCTGGAGTCCTCACACACAGAAACAAGTTTTGGAAACAAGTTGCAGCAACAAGTTTCTGTGTGTGAGGGGGTCCAGCAACAAGTTTTAGAAACAAGTTGCTCCATGTGAGGGGGGCCTAATAGTTTAATTTTAAAGTGTGAGGTTACTGAGGTTACTTGTAAGAGAAAAGATCTTAAGATAGCCTACAAAGTTAAAACCGAACAACCAACAACCGAAAACATTAACAAGGTTGAGAAAGCTAAGGACGATCTTAAATTGGCCTACAACATCAGCCAGGTAAAGTACATACAGGATAAAATTGAAGCAATTAGAACTGCTCACATACAGATGACAATCATCAGCAACAATCAAGACTTACCTAGCAAACTGTAAATGAGGTATCTAGTCGGAAAAGTTGTGCAAAGGGCGCCTCAAAGCCGATAGTCCGATTGGGAAGTGGAAAAATCACTTCAGCAACTTGCTTGGGCAGCCACCAAACATCGAGGTCAGCCCTACAAGGAAAATATATGACAAGACACACCATGACAGTCCATTATTGAATGTTTGCAACCCCATGTTAAAAGGAGAAAAGCCACCACCAATTTGGACTAAAGGTCAACTAAAGCCTCTCCCCAAGAAAGGAGACCTCGGCATACCAACAAACTATCGTGGGATCTGTCTGCTTGTGGTAGCTGCCAAAATATACAATATAATGATTCTATATAGGATTAGGCCTCACATAGAGAAACTACTGCGTAAGAGCCAAAACGGATTTCGACAAAGTAGATCAACAATAGCTCAGATACTTGCAATACGGAGACTTATTGAAGGAATTAAGACAAAGAATCTCCCCGCAGTCATGACTTTTGTGGACTTCAAGAAGGCATTCGACTCCATCCATAGAGGTAAAATGCTTGAAATCCTAAGAGCTTATGGAATACCAGAAGTAATTGTTGCTGGCATTGGATTGTTATATTGTGACACAGAAGCGCAGGTACTCTCACTAAATGGTAAAAGTGAGTTTTTCTCAATCCTGGCTGGCGTACTGCAAGGTGACACATTAGCACCATTACTATTTGTAATTTTGCTGGATTACTCAATGAGGACGGCCACAAAGAGTGAAGATCTCGGATTCACACTTCAAGAACGCAGAAGTAGTAGATATCCGGCAACTAATGTCACAGACACCGACTTTGCGGATGACATCGCCCTGCTCTCTAATACGCTAATACTCTAATACGCACAGCTTCTACTAAATAAAGTGGAGAGGGCTGCTAAGGGGGTTGGATTGCATATAAAGGCTACCAAGACCGAATTCATGACCTTTAATGTTGATGGAAACTTGACAACCATTGATAACAATCAACTAAGGAAGGTCGATGACTTCCAGTACCTTGGATCATGGATAGAGAGTAGAAAAAAGGACATAGAAGTTAGGAAAGCAAAGGCTTGGGTAGCTCTGTCAAAAATGGATACCATCTGGAAATCAAATCTCTCCAGGCACCTGAAGACTAAGTTCTTTCAAGCCACAGTAGAAAGTGTATTTTTATACGGGGGTGAGACCTGGACACTGACTAAATCACTTGAACAACGAATTGATGGTTGCTACACAAGACTACTAAGGGCAGCCCTAAACATCAGCTGGAGACAACACATGACAAACACCGAGCTTTATGGTACAATACCACCTGTATCAACCACCCTCCGTGAACGCAGATTAAGATTCAGTGGGCACTGCTGGCGAAGTAAAGACGAGGTCATACCAGATCTACTTTTCTGGCAACCAACTCATGGAAAGCGTAGTCATGGACGACCGGTCATAACATATATAGATCAACTTGAAAGGGATTCTGAACTTGAGAGAAACGAAATTGCGACAACTATGGAGAATCGGGAAGCCTGGAAGGATCTCATTTCCACTGTCCGAGTTCGCTCGACCTAGTAGTAGTAGTAGTTGGAGAATCGGGAAGCCTGGAAGGATCTCATTTCCACTGTCCGAGTTCGCTCGCTCTAGTAGTAGTTGGAGAATCGGGAAGCCTGGGAGGATCTAATTTCCACTGTCTGAGTTCGCTCGACCTAGTAGTAGTATTAGAATCGGGAAGCCTGGAAGGATCTCATTTCCACTGTCCGAGTTCGCTCGCTCTAGTAGTAGTTGGAGAATCGGGAAGCCTGGGAGGATCTCATTTCCACTGTCCGAGTTCGCTCGACCTAGTAGTAGTATTAGAATCGGGAAGCCTGGAAGGATCTCATTTCCACTGTCCGAGTTCGCTCGACCTAGTAGTAGTAGTAGAATCGGGAAGCCTGGAAGGATCTCATTTCCACTGTCCGAGTTCGCTCGACCTAGTAGTATTTGGAGAATCGGGAAGCCTGGAAGGATCTCATTTCCACTGTCCGAGTTCGCTCGCTCTAGTAGTAGTTGGAGAATCGGGAAGCCTGGGAGGATCTAATTTCCACTGTCTGAGTTCGCTCGACCTAGTAGTAGTATTAGAATCGGGAAGCCTGGAAGGATCTCATTTCCACTGTCCGAGTTCGCTCGCTCTAGTAGTAGTTGGAGAATCGGGAAGCCTGGGAGGATCTCATTTCCACTGTCCGAGTTCGCTCGACCTAGTAGTAGTATTAGAATCGGGAAGCCTGGAAGGATCTCATTTCCACTGTCCGAGTTCGCTTGACCTAGTAGTAGTAGTAGAATCGGGAAGCATGGAAGGATCTCATTTCCACTGTCCGAGTTCGCTCTTGCCGGTCTGCCGGTAGCTACTACCTAGCTCTGTCTGTATGTAGCTAATCATAGTCTGCAGTGCCGGTGTTCTCTGGGTCTGCTATCGGTACTGTCAGTCCGAGCTGTATGCACTGCTTGCCTAGAACAACCACATCCGGTACAGCCAGACAGCAGTACTGCGCCGCGGTACCGGGTACCTTTTGTCTGTTCTTAAGACATGTACAGATGTAAGGGGACGCTTTAGGCTTTCTGGCAGTTATTTAAAACGTTGTAGGCAGATGCCCAAGGTTGGCAATAATGTTCCCCATGTTCGGGCGCACTCTGAATGCCTAAATTACGGTTGTTTGGTGCAGTTAAAAGTTGCCTATGTAGGCTTGTAGGCCTATGTAATTGCGTTATTTCAATACCTCACCCAGGGCTATCTGACGGAATGGATTTTGACCATCAAGGTGGGTAAAGGCCATTGATGGGTATCTGATGCATGCAACAGAAAATTTCATCAGACCGAAATCATGCAGTCAGGACATGATCATTACTGACCGTGTACCGGTAGGTGTCCTGCCTATAGGCAATAACATTTTTTGATATAATATTATGTGAATATGTTTTGGCCGGTAATCTGAAGCTGCAGTCTGGGTCTCAGGTCGAGACAAGACCGTGGTCACCATATCTGGCACCTGATTGGCTCTTACTTTCAAACGTCGAAAATGTGCCCAGGCCTTGATATTTTACGGTACAATTTTATGCGAAAATGTTTTGGACGGTACTCTGAAGCTCCAGTTTGGGTCCCAGGTCGCGACCATACTGTGGTCACCAGATACGGCCTCTGATTAGCTGATTCTTTAAACGTTAATAACTCGAGTTTTATTTTACTTTGTGGTGGAGTTTGAAGGCTAGGAATATTCTCTGGATGATGCCCCAACTCACTGATGATGTTTCATAGCTGTGACGATGAGTTTAACTGGTGCATTGACTCTGCATACGAATTATCGAGCATGGCAATGAGTTTAACCACTGCGTCAACTCAGCGTACGAATTATCCTCCGTGTCAATGAGTTTAACCGCTGAGACGACGCCGCGTTTGAATTATTGATCGTGGCAATGAGTTTAACCACTGCGACGACGCCGCATACGAATTATTGATCATGGAAATGAGTTTAACCGCTGCGACGACGCCGCATACGAATTATTGATCGTGGAAATGAGTTTAACCGCTGCGTCGATGCCGTGTACGAATTATCCTCCGTGTAAATGAGTTTAACCCCTGCGTCGACGCCGCGTACAAATTATTGATCGTGGAAATGAGTTTAACCGCTGCGACAACGCCGTGTACGAATTATTGATCGTGGAAATGAGTTTAACCACTGCATTGACTACACGACACGTACAAATTATTGACTGCGCCTACGAATTTTATTGCTGGGACAACTTTACGAATGAAATATTATCCTCGGCCACTAATGCAATAAATTAATATATAGTAATAATTTTTGCAATTTACGTAATTTACGTTTTGTAATTTTCAACAAATTTAAATTAAATTTATAGTACTGTAATGTTTTTGTTTTGTAATAATTTATTGTAATAAATGCCAATTAATCTCAATTTACTTCTTAGTTCAACCTCTTACCTAGATATAACTACTAAAGTTAAATAAGAAACACAATTATGTGCTTATCAACCCCGCGGGATATATGTATTGGTTTTTTTTATTGGTATTATTGGTATTGTTTACACAAATATTTTTTGGTAATTTTCTATTACCGGTATATATATAATTGTTAATTTAATTTTGTGT